>JADGIL010007342.1:1938-15022 GCA_020352625.1 Cactoblastis cactorum | reverse complement strand
TCAAAAAATGTACAAGCTTTTTCAGAGAACTCATGTTATGCATCTTTTACTATAATAATTAATTTATAAAATGATTCAATATTTTATAAAATGTAAAAATAATTTACACAGGTAGAATGGGCGATGCGGCAAGGTCTAGGCGGCGTGATGGCTTGGGCTATCGACCTAGACGACTTCAACAACCGATGTTGTACGGAACCTTCACCTTTATTACGAGCCGCCGGCAGAGCTCTAGGTCGATCTGTACCCGCGCCACCCACCACGGCATGTGAGCGACCACCGCAGCCGGTGACTCCTGCTCCCCCCACTACAACTACTGTGGAATCTGACGGTAGGTTCACTCAAACTTTTGACTAAATTCATTAACAAATTAAATAATTTTAAATTGTAGCATCGTAAGAGCTAGATAAAAAACTAATATACATAATTTTATATTTACAAGGTTCTATTGGAGGATCGACCATCTCAGGTATACATGACCACAACCATCACACGTCGACCACGTGGCCCAGCTGGAACCCCTCGCCTACTACCCCAAGCACCACACAAACCTGGTGGCCAGTGGCATCCACAACCACCTCAACAACCAGTACAACTACTACAACGACGACGACAACGAGACGCCCGACTACTCGGCCTCCACAGCAAGCACCAGGTAATTTGATACTGATAATATAGATATAAATAACGTATTGCCATACCAAAAATTAAAGTACCAAAAGATTTAGGCTTAATCCAATAACACAAAAATTTTAATTGTAGGTACACCATTCACCATGAAACTATTCAAATATATTCCGGTTCAGGTATAGCGGAAGGATCTTCCTGCCGGGCGGGCGAATACAGCGCCGCGCCGGGCGACTGCGGAGGCTACCTGCAGTGTGAAGGCGGGCAGTGGAGGAAGCACCGCTGTGCACCCGGCCTGCACTGGGCGGCTGCTGTCAACCGATGCGACTGGCCCAGCTTCGCTAAATGTGCAGGTAAGAAGATAATGTTATGTAATAAGTTGACAGCTGTAGCTGCTGTATAATTATAATCTACTCAAAAAACATCAACGCAATTTTATTCTAATGCATATAGAGTATGTTTATTCCTAAACATTGATATCAGATTTCTTTTAAATTTTAGGTTAATCTTACCGCATATGTATACGATCCTGTAGTGTAGCATCACGTATATTTTTGTACGACTTGTTAGTTCAGTTCAGCAAAAATGATGAAAAATATTACTTCTTAATTAATACTAACGACTCGCCTCGGTTTGGCAAGGGTTTCATTAAATAAGACGCTTTAAAGATTTATTAATAATCTACTACCGGAAATATCAAAAAGTAAATGATTATTTTTGTAGTACTTTATTTTTTAAAAAGTAATGTATTCACCTCTCGAGTCGTAGTTTTGAATTGATTGAATCCCTTGCTTCACTCAGGACTCTATTTAGATTCCTTCCCTACGCTCAGGATCATACACCCGTGACGTAAGACAATCATTTACTCCTACCCTACCCTAGGTCCATAATCTACATCACATACACATCACATTAGAAACTTCTTAAATGGACTATACATATTAACCTTCCTCATGAATTACTCTATCTATTAAAAAAAGAACCTCATCGAAATCCGTTGCGTAGTTTTATAGATCTAAGCATACATAGGGACAGACAGCGGGAAGTGACTTTGTTTTATACTACGTATAGTGATATGCACATAAAATTTACAATATATAAAGAAAAATACACGTATTCAGAAGTTCTATACAATTTTAAAATTTTCAGAAAAACCAAACGAGGCGAGCACTGCTACTACGACACTAGCGCCAATAACGGCGCGGCCACCGCAGACAACAACCACTACGACAACCACGACACCGAGACCCACGACCACGACACGGAGACCAACGACTACCACACAGAGGCCCACGACAAGACGCACTACTACTTCAACATCGTACCCGTCTACTGGCTCCGGTAAGATATTAATTTTTTATTCTACTAAAATATTATAGATTGTAATTGTAAAGAAGGTAATTTATTTTGTTTGCCACCATTCGATAATTCTGTCGAGGTAAATAACGAAGATAAAGATGTCACCTCTTTATTCATAAGGGGGTAGACAGAGCCAAGAGTTAAGAGACTACGCTAAAGCCACGCAAGTAAAATTATGGGCTTATTGGTGGAATGGTGATTCAGAAATAATAACAGGTTGCTAGCCCATCGCCTGTGAGGACTCCTGTTTCAAGCCCTTCCCCTTGATTGACTTCAACAATCCGCGCGGGAAGAGTAGCAGCTGGCACATTCTATTTTCTTTCCCTTCCAGACCATCATGGAAGAATAAAATAAAGATTTTGTTTAAATCTTTTATCATATTAAATAAATATATCTGTCCTATAACCTATCCTTGATTAAAAATAATTTCCTGTACCAGGTCCGAAAGAAGGTGGGTCATGCACTGGCGACGGTTACCACGCGGTAGCTTCAGATTGCAACGCATATCTGCATTGTGACGGCTTCGCATGGCGTTTGCAGCGCTGCGCTCCCGGATTACATTGGAGCGCCAAGGATAAGCAATGCGATTGGCCTAAATATGCCAAATGCCAAGGTTAGATATATTGTTTTCCGCTTTCTTTTAACCATATTAAGACCAACAATGTAAAGCAAATTAAATATGATTCAAACTATATTTTTATTAGTAAATAGTGTTAAAAAATATCATATTTAGAGAATTTCAACTATCTCAGTACATCTCAGCGCAATTCATTTTTGCAGAGTTTGGACCCAATCACCTTGTAACTAAATATGGCTTGTAATCCATCTCTAAAGACAATATTTAATGTCAATATTACTATATCTAGCTTTACATATTATTTTCATTTGTTTGTTTTAGATACGACTTTACGGCCAACGATAGCTACCCCGAAACCAACACGCTCGCCTAGCCCATCAACGACAGTAGTTAGTAAGTTCCTAAAAAAGAAAAAGTCGTTTCTATTTAAATATCAAAAGAAAAATTTACATTTTGTGGACCTGATTATTAAGAGCGAAACGAGTACAGACTATACCACAAAGCTCAACCATTACATATTTGTGGTACACTTTATAGAAAAACTATCTAAAGGTTTGGGTTTAAATATAGTAATTTAAATATGGATATGGATATAGCTAAAACAGCGACAAAGAATTTAATATGATTGAGGAAAAAAAACTAGGCCTTTAAATCTACTCTTTTATTTAGTTATTTAAAATCTATCCTTTCAAAATCAATACAAACACTAAAAAAATGTTCATAAATATAATTAATCATGTATCATCAGTTCCAGCTGGTAACCAACCAGAAGAGGGGCAAGAATGCAGTTCGAGCGACTCTCACGCACCCGCAAGTACTTGCGAGTCCTACCTACTCTGCGTTGGCGGGCGTTGGAAAAGACAGAGATGCCCTCCTGGCCTTCATTGGGACAAACGTACAAGCCGATGCGACTGGATTGAATTCGCCATGTGCGAAGGTAAATTCTCTATATAATATGACTTTATCGAAGTGATTTACGAATGAGATAGGCTACGACAACAAACCTGATCTATACATATAATAAAACAGTAAAAATATTTTATCTGTACATTTCTTATTTTTGACTGAAATGGACAGAGAGACACTTAAAAATAATTATAGAAAGCAAATTTTTATTTTTAATTTTTGTCTGTCTGTCTGTATGTATGATCACGCTAATCTCCGAAAGTATTGAACCGATTCACTTAAAATTTTCACCAGTTGCTTTAACTCAGAAAGCATTTAAGTTTGTTTTATCAAAATCGGTTCATTAAAAAAAAGTTATCGTCATTTAAATGAACTCATGGCATAATTACCATTAATTCTACGCGCTATGGAGATTTTTTCACATAAGGCCTTATACAGGAATATATTTCGACGAGACGAAAATTATTTTCTGATTCTTTTCATTGAAAGAGAACGGAATAGTACTACATTTCTTTGAATTTTGCTTTGATAATCTTGTTTTGTTGAATTGAAATTAACTTTAAAATTAATTTATTCGACCGACGTCCTTCTGCTTTGTTTTTGGATTTTGTTATTACTTTGCGTTAAGGGTTTGATATTATTGATTTATTTCACATTATTATACATTCAATTCGAAATTTACGCCGACGAAGTCGCGAGCAACAGCTAGTATAAATATACAAATATAGTATCGTGTCTTTATCCCTACGGGGTAAACTCGATTATAGTTTTTTTTTTCTTCGGGTTCAGTACCCGAAGGGTAAAACAAAGGCTTCGCTGGCTGTCTGTCTGTCACCAGGCTGTATGTCATGAACCATGATAGCTAGACGGTTGAAATTTTCACGGATGATGTATTTCCGTTGCAATTTCTGTAACAACAAATACTAAAAACAAAAATAAAATAAATATTTAAGGAGGCTCTCATACAACGAACGTGATTTTTTTGCTTAATTTTTTCTATATTGATAACGCAAATAAATAGATGTTTATGTATTTATAAATTAACTTTAAAGATTAGTAATTTAATTTGAAATTAAACAAATATTTAAGGGGGTCTCCCAAAATAAACGATTTTTTAAGTAATGGAACGGAACCCTTCGTGCGCGAGTCCGACTCGCACTTAGTTTTTCTTGTTATAATTATTACAGATATTGATTATTATTAATCCTGGCGCACGACATCCTTTTATGTACATATATTGACAAGTATAGATATTATCATGTTATAGTAGCAATGATGTTTATTCCAAATCTCTGAACATCAAATCTGCTGTGATCATTATACATATTAATTTAACACGGGGATTTGTAATTTTATTTCTTTCAATATAAATAAAATTTTGATTTAGGTGCAAAACCAGCCGCTACTAAGTCAACGTTGCGACCCACAATCTACACTACGACTACCCGTAGACCGACTACTGTCACGACCACAACTACTAAAAAACCGATAGAAATTGATGAAAATCATAGACCAGCTGCGGTAAGGACTTTTTAAATTTAATTAATCCTCTTGATTAAATTGTAACGACTGTACAATGATATAAATGTAAAAAAACCTATCAATTCAGGGTTGCATGACTGGAACATATCACGCTCATCCAAAATGCGAAATGTTCTACGTGTGTGTCAACGGATTACTAGTGGCACAAAGTTGCGCTCCCGGTCTGGTGTGGCGCCCTGACCGCACGCAGTGCGACTTTCCTAGCTCCACCACCTGCACTGATCGTCGCCAGTTCACGTCTGCTGCCCTAGTTGACAAACCCGATATGATGATGCAGAATAGCGAACCACAAGGTAGCAAATAAAAACTTTGACCGAGAATTTTTCCTCATAATTTTCTTTTGTTTTGATACGACAAATTTTGTGAAATAGTTTTATTTCAATTTAATATTTTTAATGAATAATTCTTGCAGCTTTTTGCGTGAATGGTGAATATTCAATGTATCCAGGCGATTGCTCTCGTTATCGTCATTGTCTCTTCGGAAAATATGAAGATTTCTCATGTATAAAAGGCCTTCATTGGAATCAGGCAAGTGAATCATTTTATACATACATATAAGCTTTATACATTAACTGGACTTAGACCCCATTGTGAAATTTTCCAACAAATCTAAATAAACATATTTTTACAGGAAAAACGAATATGTGATTGGCCTAACAATGCGAAATGTAAAACAGTACAAGCCGCCCCCAAGCCAGAAGCAGTTAATCCAGTACCGGAGATACCACACAAACCGATAGATCGTGAAGATGACAATAGACATAAACCTTCGCAACCGGGAACATTACCAGATGCACATATGAAACCTGATCTCCTTGGTTGTTAGTGTTACCAATAAAGAATTTTTTAAATTAATTTCTTTTCTTCTCATGTCATCATCTTAATAATCATTATGTTCATGCTCATTCATTTTCATCCATAGCTCGTTATAAGCTGGTGTGCTACTACACCAATTGGTCGTGGTACCGGCCTGGCTTCGGAAGCTTCGTGCCGGAGGATATTGACCCGACGCTGTGTACACACATCGTATATGGTTTCGCTGTTCTGGGATCAGATGGGCTAATAACAGCTCATGATTCATGGGCTGACTATGACAATGGTAAAAATATTACTGTTTTGTAAATATTACTCGTAATAGACATGTTGACAAAAGTCGTATATAAATTTCACTAATACAATGATTTTAGATTTCTACAAACGTGTGGTGGCATATAAACGATATGGCATAAAAGTATTAATCGCTATTGGCGGATGGAATGACTCTGCTGGTGATAAGTACTCTAAACTAGTAAATGATCCATCCGCAAGGGCAAAATTTGTAACCCATGTTGTACAATTTATTGAGCAATATGGCTTTGATGGTTTAGATCTTGATTGGGAATATCCTAAGTGTTGGCAGGTTAGTAAATACCTTGTATCTTCCAGAGAAAATAATGTTAATAAATAAGTTTAGTAATCTTAAATATACAATTAATAATTTTAGGTTGACTGTTCTAAGGGCCCTGACTCAGATAAAGAAAGTTTTGCAGACTTCGTTCAAGAATTATCTACAGCACTGAAGCCTAAAGGTCTTCTGCTATCGTCAGCGGTTTCACCTAACAAGATGGTGATTGACGCTGGTTATGATGTTCCTATACTTGCGAAATATCTTGATTGGATCTCTGTAATGACATATGATTATCATGGACAGTGGGATAAGAAAACAGGGCATGTTGCACCTTTGTATTATCACCCTGATGATGACAACACATACTTCAATGCCGTAAGTTAATCGCATTCTATATCCAACCAGGAGATTAATCAATGTAACAAGCAACAATTAATGATTTAATTTGGTTATAGAATTACACAATTCATTATTGGATGAAAAAAGGTGCTCCGGCCTCGAAACTAGTAATGGGAATGCCTTTATACGGGCAAACGTTCACCATAGGCACTCAGTGGGATACAGCTCCCGATCTAGTCAGAAAAATGAATGCCACGGGTCTAAACATTCCGGCTGTATCAGGTGGGGAGGCTGGAGAATATACTCGGGCTAAAGGCTTCTTAGCGTATTACGAGGTAAGCCTTCATATAAAAGCGCAAAAATAACGCTAAGTATCCAAAAATTTAACTTTTGACTTTTAAGTTTAACCTTGTTACAGATTTGTGAACGAATAAACCATAACGGTTGGAAGGTTGTTAAAGATCCGTACCAACGAATGGGTCCATACGCATATAAAGGAGACCAGTGGGTATCGTTTGATGATGTTGAAATTCTTAAAAAGAAGGTAAACTTCATTAAATCCTTGAAAATTGCCGGAGGAATGGTTTGGGCTTTGGATCTTGACGATTTTAGAAACAGGTAAGTTTTCAATCTTAGATCATTAGTAAATAATCTAAGTTTTCAATAGTAAATAAATAAATAATTTGATTTAATTTCAAAAGATTTTATTTTCGGTAAGTGTAAAATGAATACCGATATTTTTTGTTTATGTGTTAATCAACAGATGCGGTCAAGGGAAACATCCGCTCATGAATGCTATCAAAAATAGCCTATTGGATCCACGAATAGAACCGGAGACAGTACAACCAAAGCCCATTGCAGTGCCTGTTAATAAACCACTTGATGATTTGGACGACATTGAAGTAAGACCAGGCACAAGACCAACATCTTCTCCAATGGGACAAACCGTGCAGATGGATTCTATAGTGGTAACGACTAAAAAACCAACAACCACGATAGTTATGAAGGAAGAGCGCTATAAAGTGATCTGTTATTACACGGCGTGGTCTTGGTATAGGTAATTTGCGACCTTATTTTATTAATTTTCTTGATTACGATATCTCGTATATGTAACTAGTAAAAATATACCTATTCATTATCAAAATATTTTCAGACCAAGCGGTGGAAAATTCACGCCATCGGATGTCGACCCTTCGTTATGTACGCATGTAGTTTACGCATATGCAACCCTCGACGCGGACGACCTCGTCATAAAACCGCATGATATATGGTTGGACGTGGAAAACAGTCAGTATGATTGGAGAAAATTATTAGTTATCCTTTTCGTTCATATTAAAACATATATATAAACTCCGAAAATATTGACGTCATTGATATTTTTCTTAATTATAAGATTAAAAAGCTGTAACCATGATATCACTTTGAAGCAATGTTTACTATATTATTGAGTCATTTAATTATAGGGTAAAATGCACCAATGACAGGTTAGGTCGACATTCTCGAAAATGTAATTCTGTAACTATTTGCTTCTTTCTATCTTTATAATGTACGAATATATTAAACAAGAAAGCAAACTTTCAAATAATTACAGACGAACTTATTTTTTACTTCAGAATTTTATCAAAGAGTGGTGTCCTTGAAGGCCCGTGGTGTAGGGGTGTTACTCGGCTTAGGAGGCTGGGACGACTCTGTATTGGATAAGTATTCGCGGCTGGTCAACAACGAATCAGCTCGAAGACGTTTCGTGGTCCACGCGGTAGATTTCCTTGAGCAATACGAATTCGATGGACTGGACTTCGACTGGGAATATCCTAAATGTTGGCAGGTGAGAATTCTCGAAATTAATGAACACTATAAGTAATGTGTTCTCACGTTCTCCACAATAGGTAATTTTATACAGTTATAATGAGTATCATACACATACTTATCTATGTGATTTGTCTATATTTGTATATATTTATATACTCGTTAGTATGTAAAAAATACACTACGATTCACTAGTATTATTCTAGAAATATATAGTAATTTTTAAATCGTAGGGACTATGTAACAAAGGCCCAAGTTCGGATAAAGAAGGATTTGCTGAATTAATAAGGGAGCTTCGTACTGCATTCAGCTCCCGAGGACTGTTGCTATCTGCAGCTGTGTCTGCCAACCAACGCATCATCGATGTTGGTAAGCATTTGAAATATTTTCCTCTAACACAATAGAAAAACAAAAGAAAAACGATGATTAATGCCATTTTATTATTGCCTCAATATCATAACATTTTATCTCTTAGGAAATATTATAAAGGGATAAAAAACCCCAGTCATTGTACAATCATTGCAAAAAATTTACATTTGAATTGATTTATCTTAAAAAGCTTCATACACAAGTAGGTACATACATTTCTCTTTTGTGTATAGTACATACATAACTCTCCGCTTTCAATTTTTATTAACGCTCTCTATAAACTATATCATGATAAATTGTTAAATCCTTTCTTTAAATCAATTGCCATATTACAGCGTACGATATTCCGACGCTTTCCGGAAACTTGGACTGGATCGCGCTCATGACCTATGACTATCACGGCCACTGGGAGAACAAGACAGGCCACCTCGCGCCCATGTATGCTCACGAGCGTGATGAAGATTCTTCCATGAACGCTGTATGTCATAAAACAAAGTTCTCATATCATTATATATTAAATAATTTTTTTTTTAACAATTATATTATTTTCAGAATTTCACCGTACATTACTGGATCGATCACGGAGCAGATAGGCAGAAGTTGATAATGGGCGTGCCATTCTATGGACAATCTTTCTCACTGAGTGTAGAATCCAATAAAATCTCTGAAACGGGACTCGGTGCGATGTCTTTTGCTGGAGGCAATGCAGGAGACGAAACTAGGGCCAGGGGTTTCTTGTCATTCTACGAGGTAATTAATGTAAACTAGTATATTTTCTTCTTTCTTTGCTAATATAATATAAAATTAAGAAGAATTTAATTTCAGTAAATGTATGGTTCAATTCTTACAGATTTGTCACAGAATAAAAGCAGAAGGATGGCGAGTTGTCAGAGACCCAGGAGGTCGTATGGGTCCCTATGCAACAAAAGACGATCAATGGGTTTCCTTCGATGACGATTTTATGGTGCGGCATAAATCAGAGTACGTTCGCGCGATGGGCCTCGGCGGCAGCATGGCCTGGGCCTTGGACTTGGACGACTTCAAAGGCCAATACTGTGGCTGCGGAAAATCTCCTCTTTTGTCTAATATTAACTATATACTCCGCGGACGAGAACAACCACCGCCATGCTCGCTGGAACCCCGTAAGTTGACGATTTTTTTGTCAAATTTTATGTCTTACATTTTATTATGCCACTTATGCTTATACAATTATTATATATATATTTAACATATTATATATTACATAATTTCCAAGTTAAATAAACCATTAAGTTTATTGTTTCAGCACAAGGTACTAGTACGACTAGCGCCTTCAGTCCATCACCGTCTGCCGCCAAACCCCTTCAAGATGAAGACAGCAAGGTACTACTTAGAAATATACCTAACATGATTATATAATAATTGTCTATGTCAATACCGTCATTATTGTACGGACCAAAGAATATAATTATATATTCTAATTTTGCACTACAGCTAAAATCAAATTTAAACATAAATATTTTTCAGGGATCAACTTCTGAGGAAAACGTGTGTTCTGGAGGATTCAAGCCTCACGAAACAGATTGTAGCAAATATTATTTCTGCATAAACGGGATGTACATGGAGCTGAGTTGCTCCCCACCGTCTCTTTGGAACAAGGTAGATACTATCTACCTACTTTTATCATATAGAAAATATATGTATACATAAATAATATACATAAATGTCAACATTTTTTATTTTTTAAAATATATAGGGTCGGATTCTAAAAATACGTTTGAAAATATTCAAACACTAACAAAAATATTAAAAAGAATCATTATCACAACAAAATATTTTTCCCTACAGGACCATTGTGACGTACCCGAGAACACTCGATGCAATAACAGGAAAACACATTTGAGCTTGAGACTCCACGAAGAAATAGAAAAGAAACCTATTTTAGCGTGTTACTTTACTAACTGGGCATATTATCGGTAATTATTGATGAACTTCATTTATAATTACACGTTTATAAATATAAAACATTTATTTTTTATTTCATAGGGAGGCAAACGAGCAGGCCGGTCGCGAGATGTTAAGTGTTCACCGCCGCCCATAGACAACTGCAACACCCGCGAGGTTACAGAAGCGTTGCCGGCCTATAAAAAACCTCCGCCCTCCCCTTAGGGAGGAAAGAGAAGTTGGGCCTCCGGCTTTCCCACTCACCGGACGGAGCGTGGCTGCTGATAGCCGCCATTCAGGCATCGGTCTTCTGTGGGAAAGTGGCCCATTCATGCTGCAGGCTAACAAAGCAAGCAGCAGGCTCCACACCACTACAAGTAGTGGCTCCATTCCACTACAAAATTACTGCCACTGTTATTGTACCACTTTTTTTTTATCCCAGTTGCAACCTCAGCCGTGACGCTTCAGAGCCCGCGGTTCTTTACCTAAACTAGATGGCGGTTAGGACCCACAGCTTAACGTTCCTTTCGAAGTACAGAATCATCTTTCTTTTCGGATAATCAGGTGATTATGAAGCCTGAAATATCATAACTAGACTAGAAATAACTTTTAACACACAGTTACTTCTAGTGGGATTCGAACCTACAATCTCCGGATAACAAAGCACACACCTTGACCACTAGACCACGCAGGCAGTTTTCACTAGTTTCAAATTTTGCCACTTTCACTTTGGGAAACAAAACTACTTCCCAATGTTGCCATTATTGAGGGAGTTTATTTTAATTTTACCCAAAGGGTCAAAACGGGATCCCTAAACTAAGACCCTGCTGTCTGTCCATCTGTCTATCAATGAACCGTCAAGTCATGAAATGTGAAAGCCAGACAGTTGAAATTCCTACGGGTGATGTCATTCTGTTGCCGCTATAACAAAAAATGAATAAAATTAATATTTAAAAGGGGCTCTCGTGTAATAAACGCGATCTTTTTGCACTTTTTTCACTTTCTTTTTTAAATAATAATGCATGTATGCTTGCATGCCAATCCAGTTTTGTATCCTCAAAATCAGTACATTGCAGGCTAAAATTCTCACGGCTACTGAGCTCCGGAACTCTGAATTTAGATTTAAGCCATGCTCCGTCTGGTGAGTGGGAAGGCCGAAGGCCTAACTTCTTTCTTCTTCTTCAAGGCGGAGGTTTTTATAGACCGGCAACGCTTCTGTAACCCCGCGGGTGTTGCAGTTATCTATGGGCGGCGGTGATCACTTAACATCTCGTGACCCGCTTGCTCGTTTGCCTCCCTCTGACATAAAAAAGGTATTCCTTTTTACATCTTAGTAACTGAATCTTTGTAAAATATGCAACTTGACCGCTGCCGATTGATCTCGACTCGATGGCGTTTGACCTACATTCTAAGTGAGTATAATGTCAGGAACGACCTAATGGCAGGCGTCGTTTTACAGAAATTATGATGAAATTGACGCTTTTGCAACACCACACAGTTGTTATGAGAAATAAGCAGTGTGCAGTGAAAATTTTACCGCGAACGTCTTTGTGGTCACTTTCATCCCCTTTTTTATGTAAGAGGGAGGCAAACGAGCAGGCGGGTCACGTGATATTAAGTGATCACCGCCGCCTATAGACAAATGTAACACCCGCGGGATCACAGAAGCGTTGCCGGCCTTTAAAAAGCCCCCCCAAGTGGGGAGGGCGGGGAAGTTGGGCCTCTGGCTCTACCACTCATCGGACGGAGCATGGCGGCTAATAGTCGCCATTCAGGCGTCGATTTTCTGTGGGAGTATGATACTGCTCCGGACGAACCGGCCCATTCATGCTGTAGGTTAAAAAGCAACAGCTAATATAACAATTGTGAAAGTGTGTCTGTTTGTTTTTCCGTCTTTCTCGTCAAAACGGAGCAACGGATTAGTACCTATGGTTTTTTTATGAGGAGATAGTTGAAGAGCTAGAAAGGACTTTTTATCTTTACTTTACTTTTTATCTTTTTCTATTCCCTCCTGAAATTGACGTGAACGAAGCCGCGGGCAAGAGCTAGTTACATTATAAAAGAAAAATACTTTATTTTATGAAACAGGGAAGCTAACGAGCAGGCGGGTTATGTGACGTTAAGTGAGCACCACCGCCCATAAACACCTACAAAACACAGGGGTTACAGAAGCATTGTCGGCCTTTAAGGGGTTTATACTCTCTTTTCTTGATGATGTCGTATTTGTCCAGAAATACCGCTGCAGGCAG
>JADGIL010007338.1:318-30781 GCA_020352625.1 Cactoblastis cactorum | reverse complement strand
ATAATCGTTAGTCGTTCATGTTAGAATCAATTATAACTTTTGCAAAGGTCGTGAAGATTATTCTAGGTTAATCTTAGTTTATTAGTATTGCAAGCTTCCATTAACCACTTTCCACCAGATGTCACATGTCTATTTTCATGCTTGAATGTATAAAAAAGTATTTTAGATATTTTTGTTACTTAAATAACTTATTGTGTACGAGTCTGAAGCGGATGTCACTTAATAAATATAGATAATATATCTAGCTAGATAGAGTGGCTAGTAAGATTATTTATGGTATAGAGGCACTACTTTGTAGTGGTATGGAGCCACTACTTGTAGTGGTGTGGAGCCTGCTGCTTGCTTTGTTAGCCTGCAGCATGAATGGGCCGGCTCGTCCGGGGAAGTGCAAACTCCCACAAAAAACCGACGCCTGATTAGCGGCTATCAATAGCCATGCTCAGTCCGCTGAGTGGGAGAGCCGGAGGCCCTACTTCTCCGCCCTCCCCAGATGGGGAGGGCTGTTACAGTATAAAGTCATAATACTCACCTACCTATTTTTAACCTAATACTTCCCAAAGTAATAGTGTGGTGCATTAGGAGAAATAATAAATGTATCATAGAACTTAAATAGTAAAAAAACAAATATGCATTTAACAAAACAATAAAACTCAATCAAAATAATGTACACAACTGCCAAGGAATCTAGTTTATGATACGACTGCATCAATTATGCCTAAGCATATCCTAATTACTATAATGGTATTAGCTCTGTAGGTGGGAGGTGAAGGGTCAAAGGGGGGGCATTCACGTGTTCTGAAACCCTGATGCCAATGTGTGTTGTCCATACGTAATTGTAGTGAAACGGGAAAGCCCATTTTCTGTCTCGTTTCTTCATGTAGAACGCCAGCGGAGCAGAAAGAGTCGGCACGTGTTTGTTGTAGATTTCAGGCAGTGAAAATGCGTTGTTAAACTTACTCACTACGTTTGTATCAACCCGTAAACTGCCGCAGTTAATAGAATTTAGCATAATATTATATAATCTGTGATAGAATAAACTTATTAACTTCATTTATTATGTAACTTTATTATGTTTATTTTTATATCTTTTTTATTCCTTCTCTTCAGTGCCATCTGTCCTTGTCTGACATTAAGCAAAAGTTTTGTTAAATTTTCGTGGTGTTAACGTTTAAGGTCCTTTTTTAATATTTATATCTAAGATTTATTTTTACTGGTCTAGTAGAAATAAATTGTGAATGAATTACATTATAGAATTAACTATTAGTATATTTTGTACATGTAAGTGTTTTTAAAACTAATTAACGAATCTACAAGAAAACATAATGATATTACATGTTCCTTAATTGGTATTTGGATGACTTACTGCGTTGAAATTTAAACGGCTCAATAAAACTGTAATCTGTTAATAGGTCGACGTGAACAGAACAGTCATGGGTCTTATTAGTGAAATTTATTTTAATACTTTAATTTCTTGTATTTTAGGTGTACATTTCAAATATGGTACCATTCTAGTTAAAAATATTATTATAATTACAGAATTCACAAGATTTACAAACATTTTTATATGTAAACAATTCGAGCCTAATGTTATATCATTCTCATTTAATTTGTTTGCAATATTATTATATAATATATATTATTTGCAGCATACAAATAAATAAACATTATGTTTGATTATCCAAAGTCTGTAGTTAAGTTTTATTTATTAAAATTTAGTTTAATATAATCATTTACGATTTTAAAATTTATTCGATACTGTATCTTACACTATGTATAAGATACAGTATCGAAGTTACAGAGACTAGAGTCAAGCGTTTTGAAATCGTTATTTATTTTTATTCCGTGGGACGTTAAGCAGATGATGATAAGCTATCACCTATATCCATGGACAATTGCAACACCAGTGAGCCATTTAACTAAAAAAAAAACGTTTTTCTTTTCTCTTGAGTTTCATTCGGCATTTCTTCTCAGCAGTGGTCGTTCCGAAATGCTGGTAGTCTATAGCTTGAGATATAAATGTCCCTTAAATATTGACGTGAAAAGTACCTGTGAAGGTCCAATTTCTGAATAAATATTTTGATCTTTAATTTTATCAATGATTGTCTCTCAATTTTTAACAGAGTGTAAAATGACGTCACATTTTGTGTCCTCAATGTAATTAAGCAAAGAAGGCGTCAAGACTGGGGTGTCGAGAATGTTCTCGGATCTCATTTACATGTAAATGAGGGTGGAAGATATTATACGTCGGTTGTCGGTAGGCGTCTTCGATTACGTCATCGTAACTTACCAGTATTGTTTTGCATTTGTTCGGGTTATGAATTGGCGTACTTGACTAGTATTGTAAAGGTATTAAAAAAAAGTCATTGATGAACACGATTGGTCATTTTGAATTGGGATAAATAATCAAATCATTAAAATGAAACAAATTTAACGGATTTTATCGCGTTTATTTATTGTTTCATTTTAATGTCTAATATTCGCGTTAACTTAAGAAATAATCAAATCATGTAAAATAAAACTGAGTGATTTCAATCTAAACAAATGGTTCCAATATGAGTAACATTAAAGCCTCATTCAATCTATTAAGATTATTTTTTAAGGATTTACTAACTATGCCATATAACAAACACACGCACAAAGATGCTACACACGGGTATTAAATAATTAAAATCTATATCCTAGAAAACAGATATTTATTCGTGAGATATAAGATATATATTTTAGTAAAAATACATACAGGACAGTATAAAAATGTCTTAATTTTAAAAGTTTTTGAACTACATAAAAATGAATTCTTTGCTCCGTGACTTTTGCTGCTTTTTCTTATTTTCTTGTTATTATAATTTTATATTGAATGTATTTTTGTTTTTTGGCTACGCTAAAATGGCACACTGCAGTTCGTACGTTTAACTTGACTCTGTATTTTTCCTTTCATTATCAATATCGTCTATAGCTTTCAAAATACTCATTTTCAATTTACGTTTCTCTTTGGCTGTAAAATCTTTGATATCTGGCAATATGCTTTTAAAAAACTGTAAATCTTCATTTTCTTCCTCTACATCATTCTCATCTCGTTTTCTTTTTTTGCTTTTTGTATTAGTTGTATCATTAGATGTAGTTGCTTCATCTTTATCATTATTTTTCTGTAACACAATTGGTTTTACGTCAACATCTACTGCAGCCCAAGTTGAAGTGTTAGCATATTCGTTAGACATTTCACTCTCATCTAGCATTGATTGGTCATAGCATTCTTCAAATACTATTTGTCCATCCGCCGCGTTGGACATCGCTCTAAAAATAAGGTCCTAACTATTATCTACGAATGAATCAAATTAATTAGCAAAAAAAAAAAAATATAAGACTTACCCTTTGGGTTTTATGAATGGATCTAAAAATTGCAATGTTTTGTGTAAGTAGTAGTCCTTGAAAGGCTTCGAGTCAAATTTACTTTTATAGACTCTATTTTTGTATCTATTATAAGAAGATCGTAATCCTTTCCATTTCATTTTTAATTCTTCGACTGAAAAAAAGATTTATCATTATTAAAATGTAATGACATTCATTTAAGTAAATAAATGAACATTATTTTTGTTTTCTGATAAGAGACAGCCTTAAATACTATCACACTTTAATATACTACAAAAGTTGGTAATACAATTATATGCCACCTAAATAAGCAAAGTACTTTTTTACCCCAGCAACATAACCGAATTTGATAAAACTTTTACATATTATTTTTAGTCGAGGGCATGCATAAAAAGCCGAAAATTTGCGAACATCTTTCTTCTTTTGAAGCCAGTTGAAACAGAACAAATAATTAAATTAAAAATCTCCCTACACAATATTTTTCTATCAAAACAAGAATTATCCATAGACAACATGACACATCAAATTTATAACACCCCTCTTTTTTGCGTCGACGGTTAAGAAGAATACCTGTGCATTCCTCATGTAGCTCGTTCCTGACACATTCGGCCACCTTCTCCCAGGCGCTTTCAGCGGTCCAACGTCTGTACGTATCAGAATTGTGGTCGTATAGATCTGGAAACCGTTCGACTATCTTGCAGAACGCCGTCACCACCCTCCGATCATCTTTCATCATATCAAACTGGTGAAATTAAAAAGAATTAATTATTACATTAACAGACACAGTAGATACAGCTTTTTCCCTTGAGGTATATACAGAGCGAAGAGTCCTTAGAATCGAAGGCCAAGGCTTAGTGGTCTTTTGCCCATCACGTACTTATAAGAAGCCCCTGTTCAGCGCCTTTTATGGACTTTTTAACCGACTTAAAAAGAAGGAGGTTCTCAGTTTGACCTGTGTGTANNTTGGCTGAACCGATTTTGATTTGGAATACAGAAGAGTGTTTGTTATACATATCTTCTACCGATCCCTTCATGGGATAAGTCCGCCATTGTATGTACTTTTAAAATTTTTACTTCTGTTTTATTTATTATTTTGCGTACAATAAAGATATTACAAACAAACATATTTATGAGAAGGTTTTGGTATTTTAACCGACAAAAAAAATAAGTTTAGCGAAGGCGTTTCTTTTTTATAAGAAAAGAAATTATACAATCTACACTACTGCTGCTCATTCTACGCTACGCAACACAATTTCTCATTTAATTTAGACCACTCGGCACTCACATAAACAAAACATTCTACTTGGATTTCACATTATTGGGCAATTTAACTTTATTATAATCATATTAATATCAGTAAACTTTGCCTCCTTAATTACCTACTTAATAATTTATAAATACTAAATCGAATCGTCATATTTTCTGTATTTCTTTATAATAAAGTTGAATTTGGAATTAAATTCAACAGACTGATATGCAGATGTTGTCTGTACTGTTTTATGTACAAAAAGAGGGGTTTATGTGTACACAAATGTAGATTGCGCAACAAATTATAAAAATATTTAAAGAAGATCAATTTAATCCATACTCACGTGATTTCGGAATTGTTGAATAGAATTTGCGCGGTAAAACACACTGACCTTCCGTCCACACAACTCGTCGCATACTGATGCGCCACAACGTTGCGTATCCTTGTATTGTGGGCGACAGAGAGGGCAATTTGCGATCGCGCGACGCAACACACGGCACCAGTACGAGGGAGCGCGATGGCACGACGTTTCTCGTTGCGTCGCATAAGCCACATTCGTGCCGTGTTGCCGCTTCGCCACCCGGTCTGTTTGTTTATGTTATGATGTTAGGACACGTATACGTGCCAATTAAGAATTGGACTCGTTTCGTATCAAACTAACGTACATAGAGGTTACCTTTTTATTGCAAAACACCTATTAATATGAATTCTTTAAGTATAAAAATTGTTTTCAATTTTCTTAACGAAATTTTCTAATAAACACGGCAAAACAAAATGCTGTTAGACTGTATGTTACATGACAAAATTAATTTGTAACTACTAAGTGAAACCACATTTTTTATTGGTATATTAAATAAATATACAGCCTTACACTAAGAATAGAGTATGATAGGATTGATATGAGTATTCGTGGCTTTTCGTGACCTGTGACGTCACACAACCTTGTCAACAGGTATTTTCATTGATTATTATTAGTATAGTACAAAGTAATATACTTGTGTGTAATTATTGTTAGTAGGTACAACGAAAAATTGAAATAAAACATATAATTATAGAGTTAGTTGTGTTCGTGGATTTAATTTTCTGATTTAAACTGTTTGAAAACCGATCCGATATTGTTCGTATAAGTAAAATTGTATATTTTATGCATAAAGGAGCAAAGCTTTCGTATCGAGCTGGGTCAATTTAAGTGTTTAATCTTTTTTTCTTGAATATGAACCGATTTAGTTTGTTATGCATAACAAACAAGGTTAATCCTTTACGAGTTTAGGTGCCAATAGTAAAAATTGTAGCCATTTTTGTCCCCACGGATATCTTCTATAATAATATATCTACATATATATAAGCGAAAAGCTCTCACTTATCACGAAATCTCAGCAACTACACGTGCTAGGGGTGCATGGAGGTTTAGAACACAAGCATAGCCGCAGGCAAAAGCTAGTGGTTTATATATTTACTTTTCTTTGATAGACCTACAAACTTTTCCACTCAACTCTGCAGTAGCATAATTTGGGGACAACGAAAATAAAAAAATACTAAAGATTGAAAATAAGTACAGATAAACAATGGAAATTTTCCTTCACATTCTCCAAATAATAAAAATATACATAGAAACAAAAAAAAATCTTTTAACCTCACAATTCATTGTCAACGGGCCCGTCCTTCATAAAACTCGTTTTATGAAAGGGTATCGCGACTTACAACATGCACGTATGGCCCCGTGGAGCCACACTGCCACCAGGCCATCACACGCAGAGTTACATATATCAAAGTAGACCACGTTTATCTCATTGACAATATAGAAATCGAATCATTTTTACCTAACGTTAACATGAGGAAACTCAAATTTAAAAAAAGTATCGCGATGCAACATGCATGTATAGCTTCGTAGTTGAGATACTTAACAAACACAATATATTGACTTTGACACAGACTGATATCAAATAAACTACGAATGTCTCATTGTTTTCCCATCAGGTCAAGTTGAAGAACACACTCAAATCTCTACTAAAAATATCCAATCTATAGAGAACAATTACTTTACTTAGTACTTTACTTATTATATTCTTATATAATTTTAGTCCAATAATTTCGAAATTGCTGATATAATTATTGAGTTGTTGCCTAGTTAAAACATTTAGTTATATGTAAATTTTATCATTTTATCAACAACTTGTTATGTATATCTTAAAATAATTAAATTACATGAAAAGAACAGCAATGCAGAAGCAGCAATTACAACGCAACTAAGATTGCCAATGTAAACTTGCATGGTCTACTTTATCTATGTATATAAGTCTGTGCCAGCACACATTGCATCTGCCTGCTCGCACGTGGCGTAACACCTTTTGCCTGCAGCCACCTTTTTTACCCATAAACCTATTTATAAACAGTGCACTGTTCTAAAATTGTATTTGTCCTTATTCCGAGCAAGGTGGGCTGAACTAGAGACATAAATTGTAGGTAGCCTATGAGAGAAAAAAATTGGGCAAGTACAAGTCTGAATCACACATGAAAGGTTCCGTATTATTATCTGTATAAAACAGCAAAAACCTAATAACAAACACAAAAAAAAAAAAAACCTGATGACAAACAGATTGATAGACAGACGGACGGACAGCAGAATCGTAGTCATAAGGTCCCATTTGTTACGTTATCTGCCACCCTCATTATGTTTTTATTAATATTATCTTATTTATATGTAATTTTAAATTAGTTTACCATGTAATTAGTTTTGTAACAATTCCTTTGTCCAAAAGTCATGAGATATCCCTTTCTTTGTTCTAGTTATCTAAGTATCCAATTACCATTAGTAATGTATAACTTTTCCACTCCCACTCCTTTCTATCGATCCTTTAAATATTCATCTTAGACACAAAATCATGCATTCTAGATCGATACTTTAGAGTGAGAATATATATTGCAAGCTTTGTAAATAAATATTGTTTAAAAAAAAACACGTTTTGCCTTTCGCCACGTAACACATTTTACCTTTCCATGTACGGAACCCTAAAATATGCACAATGCAGCTTCAATTTCATTTGTTTCTTTAATATTCCACCGAGTGAAGCTACCTGCTTGAGAGGTCTCAACTCTCAAGGTAAATTCCTGCTTTGGTCACCAATCTTTTGAGTCATCCTTTTGTAGGTTGCAGACCGTTTTATCTTGTTAAAACGATAATATGCGATGTTATTTTTAAATAAATGTACATATAAGGATTATTGCGCCTACTGATATAGTACAACGTTACAATTATACTGTTTGTAACTTTAAATGGATTATCTGAATCCTTAGCCACACGCCAACTAACAAGATAATAATAAAAANNAAAAAAAGATCTAAAGATCTTTTTTCATATTTTCTGTTTTATTTCTATTATCTCTTATAATTTAAGATATTATCTATACATATAATAAAATTGTAACTGAGCTATGTCTGTACATGAGATATATTTAGGAAAAACATATATTATATAGGGGCTCTTTATAGGACCTATAGAAGCCAAAACAATTGTTTTTTGAAATTTTGTCTGTCTGTCTGTATGTTTGTACGCGCATCACATAAAAACTACAGATCTGGATAAAATTTGGCACAGCGATGGACTATGACCTAGATTAAAAGATAGGCTACTTTTTATTCCGGAAAAATGTACGATTCCCGAGGGATATAATTTATTATAGGTAACCGTCGTACGAAATCGCGGGCATTAGCTAGTATACAATAGTTTAGATTTTTTATACGATGTATTAATTCTATTATTAGTGTAATTTATTGTATTATAATTCTGCTTATAAATATTTACTTGATAATAAAAATTAAATTTTAAGTAAGTATATTTTTGTTAAGAGGATATTGTATTCATTAGGTTGAAGATATCTGAAGAGGGGCTTATGCCTATTATAAAAAAAAAATGTTGAAACAATATAAATCTTCGTAACATTTGATCGTAAGAAAACAATCCACTTAACATAGAAATTACAAAAATATTAAAATTACTCTACTTAAATATAACCGTGCTATAAACAACTGGCCATTTTGACAATCGTGATTCCAGAATTAGGCAATTATCAATATGTATTTACGAGTTTTCATTGCTTACTCCCATCCATAACATTGCGTGCTCAGTCTGTAGTTAACCTAAACAATAATTTGTCGATATTATAGCTTACGCCAGCCATGTTTTATTTTTATCCCAACCAAAATCTAAATATTGAATATACGATGTCATACAATGTCATTATATTAATCAATAACGATATTAATCAATAAATAGCATGAAAAATGAATTAACACGACGTTCATGTATGGAAATTATCCATTTGATGGGTAATTATGTAAAAGAGTGCCCTTTTTAGGATATTAATAACTGCTATTTAACATGACTATAAACAATTACATCATTTATGCAAATTGATCTTACAATAAGTATATTTTTACGACACTATATGTAGTAAATTTTATTTTACCTTGAGGCACTTATCTGCACTTGCTCTTAAAATATTACTCAATATCAGCAACGGAAGATCAGTTTCTTATAAAGTTTCGGGATATTTGTATTATACAATACTCACCCTATATATATTATTTCACTAATATGCAACTAATGATAAAAACTTACTTGTGGTTATTCTAGTTTATAATTTGGGTTTCGAAGATCAAACCGCAGTCATTCTGTGTATAAACCAGTCACATCACCAAATCACCCAGATGAGGTAGTGGATCCAGCGTTCTAGCGATGCAACCGAGTACCTATTAATAATTGCGAGTGAGTGAAAAAAAGTGAGTGAGTGAAAGACTAAGTAATAGAAACAGCTAATAATGAAGATGATGTATATCTATTTGAACTTTTACACTTATAATAATATATAAAAAAAAACAATACAAAAAGTATTGAACATTACGTATGAGTAATTAACAATTAAAACATAATTTAACAATCCAAGGAGACATTAATTTAGACAAAAATAATAAAATTGCGGCAGAAGATGAGCAAGTATATAAATATACTGACACTTATTTAACAAGAACAAATGAACAAACCGACAAACGAGCCTTGACCTTTAAACGGATGCATTGGCACTATTTAAATGCATTAACACAAAGGGAAAATTGTTATAATAATAAATTGAAACTCGTCCCCTCAATGTCGCAGAGCACATTTCCATTATTCAATCAAATGAAACTTACAAGAAGTAGTAAAATAACTTTTGCTGTGAAATACATTCATGACCTATACATTCTCATGGATAGAATAATACTTCTTTGCATTACGATAATATCCTAGGCCTTGTATACCAAAATCAAATTGATTTGAGGACATGTTCCGTGGTTTGGAACAAAATTGTGAACCCAAATAAGTCTTGGCTTCTTCAGCCATCTATCCTGCGCCATCTCTAGTTAGTTCTGGTAATAACAACGAATTGGCAATAGGGTTAGTTATGTTATATTGCGGTACAATTTTAATACGTCTTCGCTGTTTGTTCTATGTCTACACTTGCAGCTATTATCAACACGTTGAAGACGGTCTTCTCAAAACCCGATTATGAGTAATTCGAAACAACGGGATCAAACGTGTGAACCGAACTTAAGCGCGAACCAACTTTCAATCATAAATCAACATGTTTATATTTCTTCTACAATCTTTCGACGTTGATGGGTCAGTAGCTGAGATTGTGGACGATAAGACGAACCGGTCCGGTTATTTAGTCGACGTGTGTTTGCGGAACGGTAATGCCAAATTTCGTTGACCTTTATTAACTTCTGGTGTAGCGATTTAAACTAGTATTAAAAATTATAAGAATCGAGACAACTAGTCCCTCCTGGCAGCGCTTACAAATTGACGCATAGATCAGTCGTTGCAAAGCTCGACTGACTGGGTCATATTGTTCCCGTATCAGACACGTTATCCCAGAGCACCTGCCTCAGTTTTTGAACATTTTATCATCTATGATGATAAAAGAAATGAAAATAAGATATGATAAAACCTTTCGTTAAAATAAAAGCGCCCCTGGAAAACGCAAATTTTACATGAGCTAGCAATGAAGAAATTATGTTTTTTCTCGTACAGTGCAATGGAAACGGTGTTTAAACAGACACTTGCAAGTTGTACGCAGGTCTCAGCCATCGCCTCTTCTTAGCGTTTTGTCGGCAGGTGATTATGAACAGGTGCCCTAAAATTACAACTAAACAACTCAATGCAGCTTTAGCACTACCCCACTTGTAGACTACGTGCTTATGTCGTATTAACAATCATTAAATTGATTGGTGTGCATTAAAATTTAGATAATTTCGTTAAATAAATACGTATGCAGATTGTAGACATGACAAATGGCAACACTCTTTTCAGAAGATTCTACCATAATTGTATTACCATAATCGGTTATTTGCTACTTATTATAATGTCCACAAAACTAGGCAGTCAATTTAAGTATACATAATTATTGCGTTGTGTCAGTTCTTATTTTTTATATATAATTATTACGTTGTTTGTTTCTATGATTATTGACCTTTTAAAACATTGCCTGTGCAACTAGAAGTATCGTTTGTCTCACTAAGTCAAAAGTCAAGAACTCCAAAACAATATTTCAAAGAGTTTTAATAGTTCAGAACGTGTTTAGAAGCCACATCTTCAAAATTGCTAAAACAAATTGAATAAAATACAATCAACATAATCGCCTTAAAATAATGCAGACATATGTTCAACACCTTTCATAAACCGGTCGATTGAAGGACATCCGGCTTTTTTGTTTAAAAAAAATCGGGATCGACATTCCCATCGGAACCGCCGGGTATCCGGTGCGCTGGCGCGTAATAAAAAATATCATTTGTTAAGCCGACTGGCGGCCGACGTTTATCTAGTTAGCAGTTCAACACCGGTAATATTAGTATCAGCATCACTTAATCCTTATTATAACTAGAATAGGGTTGATTACAATCACCAAATATTACTAGGATAATACTGAGGGCTCTCTTGTTAATGTACAACATAAACAACTCTAAATTCAGAAAGAAATATATCGATTAAACCGTTATGAAATTCTATTGCCTAAAACAGTTACGCAAAACTTGCAAAAACTTCTTGTTGCGTTGGTGGTTGAAAAATATTGTTTCAGATGTCTTTAAAAATGACTGTAATAATGTATAAGTTAATCAACAAATTTTAAAAAAAAACATTCACATGATTCATTAATGATGCACATTTTCGACGTTCGTTCGTTCGTTTTATTCACAAACTATTTACAAAAGACTTACAAAATAGTTAAATGCCAACTTCAACCTCATTCAATAAACTTGTTGTCAACCTTACTAGCTCTCTAATTCTCTTTAGTACGGTATGATGACCTCTAATCTACATACATACAAATGAACGTCCACGCATGGACAACTACAATAACTCGTGTGCCCTACAAAATTACTTCTTGCAGTCACCTCAAATCTTTTTCTCTAAACAATAAAATTCAAAATACAACGATCCAAAGGGACTGTTTAAAGTTCAAGACAATGTTTGGTAATAGGTAAGTGAAAGGCTATGTATGTATGTGAGAAAACGAACGCCAAACAATGCCATATTTCGCCGTCATCTGGGCTGATGATCGATCTGCATAAATATTTTATTTCGTAGTGACCGTAGAACCGTTGATTATTTCAATGTGAAATGCTCTTAATCGACTCTGGTAAAATTGAAATTGTTCCGGGTTCGGAGTGATTTGTGTCTGTATTTTAATGATTGGAGCGAATTCTTCCAAAAGAAAGTAGATTACAATCTGTTACTTTTTCTTTGAATTTAATATAACGAAATTTCGTTATATTAAATGAGATTTGACTTAGACTCAGGACTTGATTTAATATACAAAAGCCTATACTATACCAAATTTATGAGACAATATAAAGTAGATACATATAAATTAGATAGTTTTATCTGATCAATATACAACACACTTTTCAGTACATTTTCTGGAAGGCAAAAAGTTAAGGAAAAGCTCTCTTGACGTACAGTTAACTACATGTCAAATGATTCGACATGGGACACTTTGCTGTGGTAACAGTGGTGAATTTGCAATACATTTGAGTAGGTAGGTGCTGTTGACCGTACTAGCTAAAATTGTGAAAATACGAGTAAAAATCGATGGTAGACTTCAACCCTTGTAATTATCATAACTTTATTTAGCTGCAGCAAATCAAGCGAACGATCTAAATCAAGAGAGCCGGAACAAAGTTTCCATTGTGACGCTATGCCGTAGTCATGCGATATAGCACTTAAAATTTCGTTGTTGACGCGCGGTGACATGACCTTTTGAGTCAACAGTACTCTTTGCTATAATAGTGGAAATATTTTCTGATATCAAAACTTAAATATTGTTTTGTTAATTGTGTCTTTAGTCTTTTATTACCAGGAAGTTTTGTCAAAGTTTTGAACGCAAATTTTTCGAGGTTATCAACTATGATAATTTAAAATCTACACCAAATTTTTAAATTATAATCTTACCATCAAATGCAAAAGTTTTATAATTGTAAGAAAGATATTTAACTGCATCATAGATATTTTAAAAAGTTGTGATATTAATAGACGTCTTTAAAATGCAAATACGTGACAGAAATCTGTACGGAAATAGACGCTATTCTGCCGTGGCTCGTATTGTGCGAGCGATACTCTGCAACTCGCCGGAACAAAGGGATATCCTACTTCCTCATTCATGACGCAAAGAATAAGTAGACAAAAATTGCTACCTAAAAATATTTTGCTTTAACTTTTTTAATGATATTCAAAGTTTAAATAAAAAGAGGGCAGGGTCTTTTTAAAGTCAGGCCTCCCACTCACCGGACGGAACATGGCGGCTGATAGCCGCCATTCAGGCGTCGGTCTTCTGTGGGGGTGTGGTACTGCCCCGGACGAGCCGGCCCATTCATACTAAAAAAACATGCAGCAGGCTCATACCGCTACTATCTTAAAATCATTACATTTACTCCAATGTATAACTTCGATAAATTTTAGGCTCGGCGACATTTACAGAAACATGATATTTTATACCATTTGACATTTCTTGATACAATCAAGACAAAACCAAATTAAGAGTATATTTCACAAGACCTTTGCCCGAAAACTTAATTCTCCCTCTCTGTTGACTCCATGATCTATGACACGTCCTAACGCACCTACACGTATGTCCGCGGGGGAGGTGGGAAGAAGATCGAAAATAAAAACCCCCCGGTGGGCGGCATCCCCAAACATATTACGGGAATGCCGGGTCGCTCTGGACACCCTGATTTTTTTGCAATAATCAAACGCGCTGTTGGTATCACTGTTTTATTATTAACCAACGCACCAACGGATGTAACGTAGGTGTCAGGGGATTTTATTTATAGGTATGACGTTTATTTTAAAAATTGATTTATAGATAGGGGTTTAGAAGATGCTAGTAGAATTGTTAAGGATAAAAACAACAAGCTAATGAATATGTCTAGCATTACAAATAATGCTACAAATTTTTTAGATTATTCTTTCAAGTTTCAACAAATTTTCACAGAGTTTGCAAATGTGCATAGTGTATATTATGTCATTTAAGTACGACTTAACAAAACCTATACCACAACTTTTCAACAATGTAATCTTTGGCACTAGATACAAGAGCCAAGAGTCGGGAGACTCGAAGGTCAGGCTTAGGAAAATGGTGGAAGTATTGATTCAGAAATACTGACAGGTTACTAGCCCATCGCCTAGGAGAATTGCCGTTTCGACCTCTTTCATCTGATTGACTTTTACAATATGCGCGGGGAGAGTAGCAGCTGGCACTTCTACGTCTTTTTTTGCTCCCCCAGACCAGCTTGGAAGTACCAATACCACCAGATCATGTTGGATATTAGGGCTACCTTTTTATACTCAAATTAGGATTTTTTTTAATTCAATGCGTTCCAAAACTACCAGACCAATTTGAAAAATTATTTAACCAGTAGAATTATAGACTTTGTGTAATTTTAACATAGACTATTGAATTTTTATTAAGCCCGTGCGAAGCCAGGTTAGTTGCTAGTATAACAATAACTAAAAATAATCTAGAAAATCATTCGTCTTCGTTTATCTTATCGATGTAGTCGTCGCCCTTCTCTATTTACTAAGTCTAGTTCAATGAAATGATAAGGCTTTATTCCGATGATAGGGATAGATCGGTGATCTTAAAAGTTTAAAAAGAAAAATGTAAGCAAAATTCGCACTCGAAAGAAATAATAAGAAAACGTCCAAATATTCCAGGTAAATAAGATGAAGATAGCCGTGAAAGAATATGCGACCGCAGATTCGTTCGCCTCGGCCTCCAAAATGGCTTTTCTATTCAATTTTCGATAGAGATTTTTTACCAACCCGCAGTTTTGCGTACGGCGGAACCAATAAATCTCCTCTAGAGGTAAGGGCCGAATTAATCACTCGACTAGTCTGCCAATCGATCCGTCAATTGCCATTTTATGCTTTACAACATTCAGACTTAATACGTACGTTTAAAGGTTGATATTGGAACGAGTAGTTGGATTTTTATTTACAGTTCAGAAGGTGAAAATAAGAAGTAGGAATAAATAGTAGGGCTTTCTCTGCCGATACACTCTGAGCAGATTAAAGTGTTTGGGATCGTCGGTAACATAAATTAGGGAAATGGCTATGATCTTTGATTACATAATGCTGGCCGTTACTTCTTAAGAATATGGCTTCCGGGAATTTCTATTTGGTACTGGGATTTAGCACGAAGTGTTCTGCATCCACCTCCTCATATGAAATAGGCGTATCTAAATATATTTTCTAAGATGGGATTAGCTACTGTATAGAAACTATTAATGATGAAAAAAAGGAAAATCCTTCAAACACCAATCCTTATCGTATTAATTACTCCAAGTATTCGTTTAATGGTCAGAATTTGACCACGATTCAAAACATTAAAACAATAAATAAACTCTTGAATGTCCAAGAGTTAGAAATGGATTATTTTTAGAATGTCGATATTATTTAGTTTAAAAAAAATCTAACAACAAACAATAGTTATCACGCAAACCAAGTTCAAGAAACCATAAAACCCACAAATTAATTCACAGTCAATTAGTTTTAACACCTACAAAAGCGCTTGGAACTTTTAATAAATTAAAACGAAAGCTAATTTCTTCACAAGCCATAAACCAAAAAAACACTTGATTAAATTTCTGAACCGGCCGAAAATTTAAAAGCTGTGTTGTTTCCCGCCCATTAGGGTTAGGGCGGGCGGCCGCTGGGCGGGCATCGGGCACGAATTAATAAACATCCCGGCCAAGGACAGGCCTGGCGACCTTTTAGATTGCTCGCTTTACCTGTTACCGTTCGTTAAACCACAAAAATCATATTGGACCAGGAAAAACAATTTAACTATTGTTGTAATTATTTTTTGGTAATTTATATTTGAAATCCGTTTTGGCTTTCGGAAATTGTCTAGTCTTGTCTAGTTGTGATACAAAGTTGAACTCAAAAATTGTAAAGAGAAGTATGAAAATTATGATAAAAAGTTTAAATGACATCACTTGTGTTATCAAAATAAATACAGAGTAGCAAGAACAACAATGTATCGAATTCTTTAATAAAGAAAACAATGTAGCCACCACTCTCAAAGCGCAAATGGAGAAGAAGTGGTGGAATAAACTCCATTCAAAATTTCACACACAAATACAACAATTTCACATTATGATATGATTGACTATCGCGCGCGATAAAATTAACCGCGATAAAATCCGTTAAATTTGTTTCGCGTAAACTTAAGAAATAATTATGATTGACTATTTATTTATACGTAAAACATAAAAACGTCTTATATCTATTACGATAAGATCATTCATTCTAACTAACTAAACGGGGGATATAGGTGCATATACCACTCATGCAAATACCAAAATACATTTTGTATAACAAGATGATCATTACCCAAAACAAATCCTCAATTCGCCATAAAACGTCGCACTGTAAATGGTTCTCCCGCGTAAGGAAACGTTGTCATTCAAAATCAGACCACGTGTACAATATTTCATCATCAGGAAGGGGGGTATCACCCCCTAGGACTACCTAACTCCCCCTCCACAGCCACCCGCCGCCCCCGCGTCCCAAAAAGTCTATCTGCACTTGACACGGGAGGAAACGGGACAGATTAACCGTAGAAGGGAACAAAGCTAAATATGTTTCAAGCTGATACTTACTCTTGGGTAGTATATGGAAATACTTCAGATCTTTTACACTACACACGAACTACCGTTTGATACTGTACTGATAATGAAATAAGTGATAGTAAAGAATAAATAGTAGTATATGCTACTGGCTTTTTTACGCTTGTGTCCCATAATTTCAGAGGGAATTCCCAGGGAATTTTGCAAAATCCCATCTTAGCGAGCATCTACGTCATAAAAGAACTCCTGTGCATGATACCACTAGCACTTAAATTAAACATATACTGTAACCAAACTAATAAATATCAAAATCCAAAATAACAGAAAAAGAATAGTTATTTATGAAAAATTTCATAAGAAATTAAATTTTAGTAATTCACTTTTAAAACCATATTGTTTAGTAATTATATTTTCCTATTAGAAATTTACTTTTTAGTAAGACTATATCTCTAAAACATGCTTGAATTATAAAAGCCACCATATATTTTATTTTACAATTGAAGTCGCAAAACAATAATAATCTGGCCACTCAATATACTATATTAAGTTATACAATGCTGAAAAAGGATGGAGGAATGAAATGATGGAACCATTTTCAGTCCTCGTTGAAATACCCCCACATTGACACGACAATCTGGCTATGTACACACACACCCATTCACAGCTTACACAAAATATAAAAAACATAGAATAAATATTTGTAATTCATATCAATATTTCGTTTAAAACTATGTAAAGTGAGGCAAGATGGGAAATCTCTTCAAATGAACGGTTAATATTCAAATAAGCTTAGAATACCACTTTATGTACGTACTTTTGTTTTTATTTATGTACGTACTTACGTAAGATTTTAAAGAAAATAATAAATCACAGTTTGTTTTCATGTGACTTAATATAGAAATAAGTTGACGAATCTTAGCTGAAATATTAATAATATCAGTGTTTATCTATTAGACTGATCCTTGTACAATTGCATAGTTTGATGCCAGTGCTGATTTACAATTATTATAGTTATGAGATTAAAATATTATCTCATGTAAACAATTGTTTCTGTTGGTAAACCCTTAGAGTTCTTTTTAACATCACTGCTAAAAAGACTTCACAGTCCTTAGACATACAACACAACTTAAAATTGATATATCATCATTATAAACTTTTGTCACTATTGGCTCAAAGAGACCTTGTTAAAAGTTGCTCGTTTAAGCCAATCACTTATTTATTATATCACTGGCTGGTTTATTTATTTAGTCGTATGGTGTTAGTTTGTAAAACAGGGGAATGTACCATTGTGTGGTAATTTAAATAAAAAAGAAAATATAAAGAAGAAAAAAAATAATCTACTCATCTGTGCCTTCATTTGTTTTCGGCGGTGGCGTGAAAAGTTTGAGCAGTAATTTATATGACGGTTTAAATAATTACCGAGCGTTTTCGGCTCAATTTGGAGATGAAAGTGGTACCGGTGACATTTATGGGAGTTACTTTTTCGACGTAGTCTTATTATGACGTTGACTTATAATGCTTTGGTTTAGTTTTCGCTTTAAAATTGTAGAATAGAGAGGAAGAGTTTGTTTGGAATTGATAATCAACTTTGAAGTATCCAGTTGAATGATCAACTGGATACTTCAAAGTTAATTTGAACTTAACAAACAAAAAGTTTGTTAAGTTACGTTCTTTAAAAGTAGGACAATCTTACATCCCATAGTTTCAAAGCCATGGAAAGTAGATCAAGTGTTTTATTAATTTCCTATGTTTTAATATGTGATTGAATTAATTTACTATTTTAGCTTGAAATATAAATAAAATATTATAAATAAATAAGGTATTAAAATATTCATAATAAAATGAATTCATTCGTTAAAAGTTTTGTTGAGTAAGTCCTCCTTTTTTCAATTTTTTTTTGTGTTAAAACATTGTCGAATAATTTTAATCCCTTAATTTTTTTTTGTTTAAGAATATTAATTTGTATTTTAGATTCTGCCTCTATTTTCTGCGGTACCGGGGGACCGCAGTTTCGTCCGTAATTCAGCGCTTGATGTTAACAACATTCGCTTTAGCTCCCACGTAATAATTTATTTAAGGTAACTTCTGCAGCGTATTTTTAATCTTTATTTTATACTTGTAACGTAAATTTTCATTTTGTATCTACTGGCCGGAAATGCAATACCGTTTTCTCTGAAAACAGTTTTAAAATTTTACCTAATAAGTTTTAGTTTAACAATTAAAATTATGCTGATGTTGTTTTATTACTTAATAATTGATGTCCTAAGTCGCTTTATGGTCTTGCCACTTCTTAACAATTTGTTATTCATTATATTTTGACGACAAAAATACGCGCAAACATCAAATAACAAATTGTGGGTAATGTGTCTTCAAGAGGAAAAATCACAAATATTAATGCGTATATTATAAATATAATAAATATTATGCAGGGCATACTTAATTATGTAGTTTATGAATTACCATCTTAGTATAAAGTAACTGATCTAAAAACTATTAATAAAAAAAACAAATTTTCTTTACAAATTTTATAGCTCCTCAAACACACTGCACTGTGGCAACGTGCCCAAAAGGCTGGCAGCATTGCCTATTTGGATGGCAATACCAATCCTTTGGCCAAAAAAGCTCCCAGCCCTTTGATTACGGGACACCTTGATCAGTCTTTTAGAGATTGCTTTAAAAAGCTGATGAGCTGATGGACCCCATGGACCCAAAGTTTCTACCCCANNTGCGCCTTTTGAGGCTTTCTGCTGCCATCTTAGTTAATCATAATCATCTTATTTCACAGTCTCGTTTTAATTGTCTTCTATGCTCGGGAAAGATTGCTTGTCAATAAAAATGTAAATTCGCCGTTCCAGCTCTCAGCTAATTCATTTCCCAATGGAAAATCGGGAACGTCACCGGAGATCGATCGACGTTCATTTCGACGACTTTTTTTACTTTTTTTTGCATTTCATATTGACCAGACGCTCAGTTAGTTAGCACACACTGGCGTGGAAGCCGGTGATAGTATACGAAAGATATCCGACAGTAAAATGAATGAGTTATGTTTCTGCATTATTGTGTTCATATTTTTAACATTTGTATATTTTACTGTTAGAAATGTTAATAGATGAATTAAGGATATCATGTCTTTATTTCTAACGGGGTAGACAGAGCCAAAATCGTTGGGACTCAAAGGCCATTAGTTGAATAATTGGCTTTTTGGTCCATTAAAAATGCAGATATTACATCTCATCGTCTGAGACATGATTTTTTTTTAACTTTCGCTGCGCACTGCATCTGCGCTGGCACATTCTACACATTTTTTCGCTCCTAGACCAAAAATTTATTGAAAATATATAACTTGAAACAAAGTTAAGTATATAACATGAAACAAAGGTAAATGTTTCTTTGTAATCAGCTATGGTAAACTTATATCCGCAAGCTGGTGTGGGAGGAAAAAATAACAATATATCTTGAGATAAATAAAGCACACCCGCATAAGAAATACAACATTTACGTCATTTTCCCCCTGAAAAGTGGACAAAAAAGACACGAAATTATTATTCTGACTAAAGAAGGATAACTTCGATCTTTAGATAAAAGAAAAACGAAACAATAATATCATACTAAACTGTAAAAAATCTTTGGATAATTCGATACAAAAGCTTAAAGCATTTTTAGTTAAATATTAAACATTGTTACCCGGTGAATGTAGAGACGCGTTATCAAATGCCGTATACCGTCACGTACGACCCTTTACGACGTAGGCGCTCTTTTTGTGTGCTTCAGATATTAACGTCTTTCGCAATGATTTATAGAGGTCCGTCCCATGAAAGAGACGGAGGGCTTTCAGAGCACCCGATATGAATTCTAATACGGATATCTGATAACTATTTTTCTTTTTTCAAATTTCAAATTACGGGCCAAAATTTGTTTACAGGGGCGATGTGAGCAAAAAAGTCGAAATACGCAAATTTGATACGAAACCTCGGGCACTCCGCTCACACTCGCGGTGATACGCCTGACACCCTAATCAAATAAGTACCTTTTACCGGGACCAATCCGTCCACATTCCAAGTTAAATCTAAGCGTAAAAGTACAAGGTTTAAATTTGCTCGCGTCGCAAGAGACTGCTGGCTTCCGCATAAAACGTATTTGTAGGAAGGACGACCCAGAAAATGGGTATAATATACTCACACTCCGCGCTTCCTTACTCTCCCAGCTTCCCCCAGGAGGCTACAGAAATTTATATAACAAGCTATCTCGACCCGGCTCGGTTATTGTCGGAGAAACACTGCCTCAGACATTATTTTTAATTAAACAAAAGTACTGTCCGCTAACTCCACGATCCGAACTGCGATTTCCTCAATGGTGATATTTTTTTTACGTCTTAGATTTTATCGGCAGTTATAGAAGAATATATTAAAAAATATCCTTTAGTATATATGTGTAACCACTTTACATATACTACTACTTATATATACATAAATACTTCGGATTATAAATCATTGTATAGATGATAATAAGACATTATTTTTTAATCAGTACATTAAATAGCACCTTACAATAAATGCCTAACTCTTTAACTAAAACACAAAACTGTAAGAAAAGTGCGAATAAAGTTTTCTCACTTTTAATTAAGCATTAAAATCTGTCTATATTACCCATTCAATCTTGTAGAATGGGGTGGCCGACCCCCACCCTCACTCACTGGGTTCAACCACTACTATGAGAACTCAATGTCTCGAAAGGAAAATTTGTCTCTAAAAGTTTTAAAAGTCATAACAATATCACATATTTCACTTTGATATTTTCAGAGGTATCGATGAATTACAATTCTATAAACAAACACACAAACAAATTGCAAATAAATAGTATAGAAATAGTTAAAGATTGCAAGAGTCTGGTGTCTGAACTAAGCAGAGCCTGTATCTCAGAAAATTATATGGACAATGTATATTTTTTTATGAAAGAGGGAGGCAAACGAGCCGGCGGGTCACGTGATGTTAAGTGATCACCGCCGCCCATAGACACCTGCAACACCCGGGGGATCACAGAAGTGTTGCCCGCCTTTGAGGGATTTGTATGCTCTTATCTTGAAGGTTCCGATGTCGTATAGGTCCAGAAATACCGCTGCAGTTCGTTCCACAGTATGGTCGTACGTGGTATACAGTTTCTATATCTATATATACATACATATACATCTCTAGTTTATTTTCTCTAGCTTTCAGATGTTTTTTGCAACTATTGGTCAAAGGACCTTTCCGACCACACATCTCTGTTTATGGCTGTATCTGAGCAGTTGAATAAAAAAGCTGTATCATAGCCTATGATATTGATTTTTGCTTACTAACCTGTATAACATTTTTAAATAAACGCTCCAAGTAAAATCTGCGAAGTAACTGAAAATGTTTGCTTAATCTGGTACCGTTGAACCACCTGAACTCTTCCTTTCATTTATTTGTAAATAAAAATATTCATTTAAAAATTAGACCATCACAGGCACTTTTTCCCGTCACCAATTAATAAACATTTAAATCTCAATCAAGCTATATACTACCAGCATTTCGGAACGACCATTGCTGAGAAGAAATGTCGACAGAAACTCAAGCAGTTTTGGTTCCTATTATGCCGAAAGGGTAAAAATACAAAACAAAAAAATATTTTACATAAAATATTAATATTATACAAAATATATTATCAAATATTTTTTTTAATTTATACCTACTCGTAAACTTGCACTAGTAAAACCTCTTTGTAAATCTCGCAAATAATATTTCTATTTAATACATAAACCCTTATAATATTAATCTTGTTTTAAGCAGTTGCCAGCCCAGAGACAATTGTAATCTCACCAACCCATTCATAATTACATTCACCTTTTAATGATATTTGTAAATTAAAACCGTTCGCCTCGTTCGACCTGCAGACGTGTGGGGGAGTGCAATGTCAATCCGATTATCGCTTGCCCTTCGACCTGAGTCGTGAGTAGACTTGTTGACAAATAAAGTAGTTCATTTAACTTTGTTCAAATGTAAAAAGATTTATTTTGTTTTACATTGAATTTCATTCTATCAGCTCGATGTGTGTATGAACGTGTAACTTTATTATAATGAAGTCAATAAAATGTATAAATGTTTCTTCGTCCACTTCAGCCTATATTAGCTCACTGCTGGGATCTCTTTTGGTTGTTATTTCTGATGATTATATTTAGGAATTGATATAATTTTTATTATATAATTATTTGTCATATTAGCCACAAAAATAAGAATAACATTTATAAGGTCGGATTTGAAAAATTATTTCAGAGTAGATGGTTCATTTATCGAGGAAGACTATAGGCTAATTTGTATCCTTAAATCATGTTTATTAGTTGAAGGAATTATTTACATGAATTTTACACTTTATAAGAAAGATTCTACAATTATCTATGAGATAATAAATAAATATATAAATTACACCTTTCTACTAAAATTATTTATGATAACTAAGTAGAAAATCTATTTACAATTTGTACAAATACACGACCATCAACACAATTATTTTGAATGTCAGATGTAATTAACATTGTTCTGATTAATACACTAACAATTTATTTATGTATTAAAATCTAACCGAGACAGCAAAATATAAATATTGTTTTGAGCTCAATCCATTAATTATTAATTAACATAATGGCAACATCGATAAATCACTGGTTTTGCTCTATGTTTGATTAAAATGGCTCATTTTATAGGTCATAAGGGTGGATATACTTGAACAGATTAGTCCAGTTTGTGCGTACTAATAAAAGCTTTCAAATAAATTAAATAACGTACCGGCCGCACCTGTAACACTGCTTTGGTTAATGGTTCAATTTTTTGCTTCAGGGCTTCTTATTAACCTACATTTATACTTCCATACCAGTCTGAGAGTGGAAGAAAAACGTCGAATGTGCCAACTGCTTCTATGCCCGTGCAGATTGTAAAGTCAATCAAGGGAAAAGGCTTCACACAGGGGAATTCTTCTCATATGCGATGGGCTAGCAACCGCACACTGAATCTCCGTATACAACACTGTATCTGAATCTCCGAACTATCACAAAACCTAATTAAGCTACACGTGGCTTCAAGTCCTAAATCTTTTGGCTCTGTCTAGCCCATAAAGGATATATATGTAAAAAATTTAGAGGGAGGAGAAAATAATTTGAACGTGATATTTTTTACACTACTGTTATCCCCTTTCCTTCAGGATGAGTGCATGTTTGCCTACGTAATGGTTTTTTTTATGGCAGAGGGAGACAAACGAGCAGGCGGGTCACGTGATGTTAAGTAATCACCGCCGCCCATAGACACCCGCAACACCCGGGGGGTCACAGGAGCGTTGCCGGCCTTTAAGGGATTTGTACGATTATAAAAAGAAATATCTATTTTACAGTAAGGTAAGTATTTATAAATTTTATTTAATATATACAATATAATACAAGTCATGCGTGTAAGCGTAAGCAACAGTTTATTACATACCCAAAACTCGAAAAACTTCAATTATCAAAGTATTATTATTGTTTAAAATTTAAGTTATTGATTTTCTTGCCTTCGTTTCTTACAGTATAATTTTCGCTGCTTGTAAAATTTTTTGATAACTGGCTTATTAGTTGACATGTGAGTGATGAATTTTACTAATATGACTACATAAGTGATATCTATCAGCCAAGACTTAAAAGTTAACATTAGGTTTATCTCTAAAAATATAATAAAAGTAAAGGTTTAGGAAAAAGAACTTTAAACACATTTTCCACTAGGCGATCCGCTTATTGACCTATACAAAAAACAAATAAATAATATATAAAATGAAAAAGTTTCCGTACCGAATTAATTCTGTCAAATATCATATACATAGGTATACCACACGACTGTGACCCAAATAGCCGCCCGATGAACCAACAATCCAATGCGATCCAATTACTATGTCTTTACAAACATATCGCATATAAACATAAGCTGCATTTAATAGTTCTGTGATGCATGTGTAAATTGATTTCCATGAATTTTCATAACATCGGCAGAAATTAATCAGAAATGGACTCGGCGCGCCGAACGACGCGTTAAGTCCCGCAAATAATGAGAAATTTAATGAAACCATTGAGTTTTTTTATTGGCTTCCAGCGACTTATTTTATGTTCACTACGAAGTAGTGATGGTGAACCATTCTGATATCCGATATACATAGTATCAGATTATTATTTTTGGTTAGGTCATAATAAGTCTTTAGATGTTGCATCTCTAAGATAGCTCTTTATTTATTTATTGCATCTCATGTGTTTACATTTTGCCTACCATTCCATTAAATAACTACGAAATTTTTCTCATTTCTGTGTCTACTTTCGAACGTTCTCAATGTAGAAATTTGATAAATGGTAGTAACGGAAATCCTTATTATTTCATCGATGTTCATTAGAATTTAAAAATTTTTGCAAGGATGGCAAGATATTATAGTATCCATTGGTCGGACTAAGTCGCGGACATTAGCTACTACTAATTAAATCTGTGTCATTATAAACACTTGTACATCAGCGATCGAAATTGTATGGCATTTGTTGCTCCTATTGCCATGTCGTACCGTAAGTCAGTAGTGTCGAACCTCATAGAATATTCGACCTTATGGTATGCAATCGATAGTACCACACCATGTATGATTATACAGATGATTTGAAACATCTGTTTAATCAATATATGTACATGGTAAATAGAGTGAAACTACGACATGGTCAAAGTCATAGTGAAACAGACAATTAGACTCATTTACTATGTGTTTTACTCAGCGAGTAGGGTTAAGTTGCCAATCCCCGATGGTCTGTTGTTAATTCATTCTATGAACTTCGAATATAGACTAAACAATAATTAGAAATGTCGCCTCCAAGGATTTGTAAGTACTCATATTATTTTTATATTCTAGTATAATTGGCGATTTGATAGTGCTGATAAGTATGATTTTTTTATGTAAGAGGGTCGCAAACTAGCAGACGGGTCACGTGATGTTATGTGATAACCGCCGCCCATAGACAACTGCAACACCCGCGACGTCACAGAAGCGTGCCGGCCTTTAAAAAGCCTTTATCTTTGAATAATATCTTTATATAATAGACATAGTCATCATTTTCTGATGTTAAAACTAATATTATAAAAAGTTTGTAAGTTTGATTGCATGTTTATTTGTTTTTAAGATCATGAAAACTCTTTCACCATCAGAAAGCTATACTTTTCAGAAGTGCTATAGACTATATTAACACCCAACGAAGTGGGCACGCCTCGGCTAGTATTATTTATACTTCTAGTTTATATATACCTCTAGTTAAATTTGCAATAAACCAAGACACTCCCTCAAGACTCACTAGATAAACTAGAGTAGTAGTACTACTCCAAGAACACACCAATCTTTTGGGCATCCATTTGGCTTCTTACTATGTAACGTCCTTGAAAGACACAACTCGTTATGTAAAAACAGTTAATCACATTACATTATCAAGTCTATGCGCTCGCAAGGACGGGGCGCCTTCAAATATTCATACCAAGATCGATATGAGTGTTGTATGCGCTCACTTGGCCGAGGTCGCCCTACACTAATCAAAACGTAATTTCGAACTAATATTGTATTCGGTCCGGTATTGCGCCAAATGCTAAAGGTTACCTAATGAATTGATTTTCAATGTAGAGCGAGGTATATCGGCATCCTTCATCGATGATCTCATAGCATTGTTTGATGCATGTTATAAACATTCACTTTTGATGCGGATGTTTGACTATAATCTGATTAAAGTTCATATTATCATGGTCTTCTGAAAGCCGCCATTCAGGCGTCGGTCTTCTGTGGAAGTGCCTGCTGATCCTGCTCATCGTTGTACACCGCGCCCAGGTAGTACCTCTCTCTGGCAGGATAAAGGTGACGGCCTTACCCCCCACAATCTTATGTCGTTCTTAATTTTATTAGTGAAACCGGCCTTTTTTTTTCTTATTTATACCCGAGTTCGCTACAGCATATCCATATGAAAAGGTAAAAAAGCTTGCCCCCTGGCCCCCTTTGATATGATTCTACGATCCGATACTACCGTTTTCATCCGTTAGTGAGCTTCTATCTCACAACAAGTTTATTTTCGTTGTACATTTTACTATAAAATCTTTCACTTCAATCAATGTTTAACTTACTATATTAAAATGCATGTCTGAATTTTTACTATCAATTTGTAAGGTGACTAATAGAATTAAAACTAAAAATTATGGCGATATCTTATAAAGCTGGGCGTTTAGCTAGTTAATATGCCTCCTTGCCTTTTGGATTTTCAAGACAAAAGTGAATAGGCATTACACTCATCATGACTTCATCGTTGCTTCCAATTAAGTCATGAATAAAAAATATATATACACATTCAGCTATTTGTGCAAAATTTATAACTTACAAATCACTATTCTATTCAATAACTAAGCTTAAAATTTCTTAGGTGTTTAAAAATATGAACCAAACACAAAAGAGAAACGTCAAAAGTTTGTTTACCTTTTTGTATCACGTATGAGCTCGCGAGTATTATCCTGAAGTGAACTTTGCTGTTTTATTAATTATTCACTGTTACCTTCCTTTTTGAGTGTCCATCATGAAATGTTATTTGTTCTTATTGTAGACTCTTTGTTTTTATGACCATTTCATTTATCGCTTACTAGCTTTTTTCCGCCGCGTCGCTCGCGTGGAATTCAATCTGAAGCCTAATGTCATTCTGATGACCTAAAATATTATAAAGTTTAATCCAAATCCGTCCAGTATTTTTTTCGTGAAAGAGTAACAAACATACTGTAAATCCACACAAACTTCGCATTTAAAATATTAAGTAGCAAAGGTAATTTTCTTTAAAAAAAAACGGTAAATATGAATACGAATTTGACCCCGAAGCAACTTCCTCATGTTAATTTTAGAATAAAAAGTACCGTTAGATTATATACATATTTACTATTACGATTATTGGTACCCATGTGATCTAATTCATCATAATTCGTCTAGTGATGAAGAGTGACATAATGAAAAACATCTATTTTCGATTCGTTAGATGGATCTGAGTGCCCAGAATACTGGCAGCATTTTTCCAGTACTAATTAATCCGTCTGAACTACCATTCTCTAGTTTCCTACAAATATATTTCTATAAGATGATTCATTCAGATAACAGCTACGATTCTATTAATGGGTCAAACAATTACATGACCAAAATCCGTTTCCATAACTCAAACGAAAATAATTTGTTAGGATTCAATGTAAACGGAACAATAAAAAAACAGATTAAACATAAAATACCGATTGGCATCGTATATTGTTTTTCAATTTGTTACTTTCCCCGATTTAATTTTTTTTGTATCTCACTGTAATATTTTTCGTTAATGTAGAAATATTTGTTGTTCATCATTTGATTACTTTGAAAAATAGTGGTTATCATCAACATCTACAATTTTGTAGGTACCAACTTCTGAGTGTGAAAATTCTTCAGTACATTAACTTTTTGTTTTATGTAAGTGGGAGGCAAACTAGCAGGTGGGTCACGTGATGTTAAGTCATCGCCGCCGCCCATAGACCACTGCAACACCCGCGGGGTCACAGAAGCGTTGGTGGCCTGTAAAGAAAAGAAGTTAAGCGTCCGGCTCTTCTACTCGCCAGACGGAGCGTGGCGACTGATAGCCGCCACTCAGACACTGACAGCCGCCGTCGGTCTTCTGTGGGAGTGTAGTACTTCCCCGAATGAAAATTCAATAGTGTTTGACATCGGTCAATCGGTCGGTGCTTTAACAGTATTTGACATTCTTACTTAGATTTCTATTTTAAGAGCATTTATTCCCCATCAGAAGCCCTCTGGTCAATAATGTAAACTGTGAATAACCTAACTGTACATTGTAAGACCAGGCAAAAAGATCTTTGTCTTTCAAACATTTAGAAGATAATGAGAAACAAAACGCCAAAATGTAAGATCGCTGTAATAATATCAGAAGAACATTAAGCGAATATAAGGTAAGCCTCCACTCTGTTGCAGTCGCGTCGGTAGGCTGTGGCGCCTCTCGCTTCCAGAATTAATAACTTTCTAACCTCCCCACCCCTACCCCAGACCCCTGGGCCTCCTTCCTCACACCACTACCATCCCTATTAAGGATTCTCATTGCTTTCTCGCCTGTTATGTACAGAAGTCGGATTCGAGATTGCTCTTTTTAAATCTCTGTAAAGAAGGATATAATTATATACCTTTGAACTTTTAACTTGATATGATTGCTTATTATTACTTATTTTATTATATATTTATGATATAGAAAATCAGAATTTATACCAGCTTATAAATAAATTTTAAATTATTATTTCATATAGAAGTTGGAATCTTGCAAACATTTTTAAACTTTATTTAGCCACTTTTTGCCATTTTTTAGCCACTTATCCATCAATTTGGAGAAGTCGCGAAGTAGCCAGAAGTTAAAGATTCTTATTTAATTTATTATTGTTATAAAACACCTAGGTATATAATTATTTCTTAAGTTTACGCGAATATTAGACATTGAAATGAAACAAATATATATTAATATATAAATTAAATATATAAACAACCTAGGTATATCTCTACATAAATAAAATGTTCATATATACTATTTTTAATGCAAACTAACAGGCGGATCACCTGATGTTAAGTGATCACCGCCGCCCAAATACACTTGCAACACCCGGGGGTTCACAGAAGCGTTAGTTAGCCTTAGTTATTTATTTCCCCAGCCTGGCAATGTCAAACTATTAAGCAGATTATTTGGGATGTTTTGGTACAACTCACCTTCGAGTTCTGGTGGTAGGTCAGTCTGCTATCTCTCTCTACCGGCCGGAAAGCCTTCGGAAGTTTCAGGAGTGTTTCGGTTCGCCTCTTTGACTCTGTTACTCCGTTGGGTTTGGAATGATTTGGTACTCGTGTAATTTGCTGAAAAAACGTCACCAACGCCCTCTGTCGGTTATACTGCGTCGTGATGGATCTTGTTATTATTAAAACATGTTGTTATGTATGGCGGTATTACATGATATTACAACACATTGTTTACGTGCGTTTAAATGTAATATGACTTGGGATTGTGTATTTGTATGGAAATTATATGCTTTTCTTGTTATTCATAGAAGAAATATTAGTAAATATTTTTTTATATAAATATATCAGATTTTTTAAGAATAAAAGATATATGTAAAATCTTCACGAAAATAATTATTATGCATTATTTTAATTGGTAAAATTAATATTTTCATATGTAACATTTTATTACATATGTAATCAACGTAAATTTTTATCCTAAATTTCATAACTCCAAAACAAAGAAGAAATAGTAAGGTATATTTTATTCTATACATATAATAAAACAGTAAAAATATTTTGTCTGTACATTTATTATTTTTGACTGAAATGGACAGAGAGAAAATTAAAAAAAATAACAGAAAGCGAAAAAATTTTTTTTCAATTTTTTGTCTGTCTTTCTGTATGTATGATCACGCCAATCTCAGAAAGTTCTGAACCGATTTACTTAAAACTTTCACCAGTTGCTTTGTTTTAACTCAGAAAAGCATTTAAAGTTTGTTTCATCAAAAAAAGTTATAGTCATTTGAATTAATTCTCAAGCTAATCTCCGAAAGTGCTAAACCCATTCGAGAATCACATTATTATACATTCAATTCGCGG
>JADGIL010007324.1:0-10225 GCA_020352625.1 Cactoblastis cactorum | reverse complement strand
CGTCCGTCTGTCTGTCCGCGGTTCAGTTCTAAAACTGTCGGTACCGAAAGGCTGAAAGGAGACGATCCGCTCTCTATACATGCTCGAGTCCAAAATTACAGGCCAAATATTTTTAGCGATTGAGAAAGGGGGTATCGTTGTCACATCTACAATGGCCAAATCATTGAAAATACTAGAGCTTATGTCAATTATATGCGATTATAACCTGTTTAACATTGAAAAGTATTAATTAAATTTAATAGATCAACAATGCATATATATAATGTCTAGAGAAGACGAGGAACAGAAAGTTAGCTACCGGCAACTCAGCATCGGGCTCCGGACACAACAACAGATGGAGCGCTGCGCGAGAGAGAGCTCGCGCGAACGCCGCGCCGCCTCCCGCCCCCGCCCCCGCCCCCGCATCCGCCCCCGTCTCCGCGCCCGCCGCCGCCTCCGCCAGCGTTGCCAGCATCCGCGCGTCGCCCAGCGCCGGCACCACCGCGCGGCACAGAGCTTCCACCTGCGTCACTCGACATACTGCGGTGTTAATTTTGTTTTGTTTAATGTTTCACTTAAGTACTTTTGACGTAATTAAAAAGCTTTCAATTATAATAATTAACAGTAATCGCATTTTCCTTCTTTTGTGAGTAATTTTTATTTATAAATCATCCGCATGTATCATTTTTAATTCGCTACTACCACTGCGCCAACGAGGCCACGTAATCGAAATCGGGAAGCGGGCGCCTCACTCGCATAACAATTTTTTTTTGTTGGATATCTGCATAAACTGCGTTCACATAATCGTCAGCGGTGTCGTGTACCTGCGCGCGCGAGGCGGCGGCGGCCAGCGCCAGCAGCGCGCGGCGCGCGCGCGCGTCCGCCGCGCCGCGCGCGCGCACGCTCGCCAGCCACGCGCCGCACCCCACCACCTGCGGGAGGGCTGCCGCAATAGTTATATCCGCAGACGCGAGACCTCGGTTCTAATATTAAAGGGTGAAACGTTATAAACGAGCGAAACAAAAATTACATCCATAAAATATACCTCGTCGTCGGTGAGCGAGGTTCGTCCGTCCTCTTCCATCGCGGCGCCGGCATCCGAAGCGGCCCCGGCGCGCTCGGAACCCAGGCCGCCCAACCACGACCAGATGCTCGTCATTATCTACATAAATAATTTCTATTAATATCGTTTAACAGTCCCGGCTATTCCGATTTCTAAAATATATTTTTGACGTAGATATTTATTTTCGTTTTATTATTTCGAAACCACCGTTCCCACAGAAGACGACGTACCATAATTTTTTTTGTAATTGGGAGGCAAACGAGCAGGCGAGTCACGTGATGTTAAGTAATCACCGCCACCCATAAACTACAACACCCGCGGGGGACCCGCGGGGTCACGGAAACGTTGCCGGCCTTTTAAAAGCCCCCGCCTTCCCTAAATGAGGAGGGCGGGGAAGTTGGGCCTTCGACTCTCCCACTTACCGAACGGAGCACGGCTGCCGCCATTAACGTATCGGTCTTCTGCGGGAGTGTGGTACTTACCCGGAAGAGCCGGCCCATTCATGCTGTAGGTAATAAAGCACGCAGCAGACTCATACCACTATTAACTATTTATCATTACGTTTCACTGACATCACGGATGCAAATGTGAATGAAAACATATAATACGGGGCGTGCCTCGTCGGTGAGGCGGTCGCCGCGCGGGCGGCGCAGCGCGGCGCGGTGGGCGCGGCAGAGCGGGCGCGCGGCGGGCGGCAGGCGGCGCAGCAGCCGCTGCAGCAGCGCGCCCGCCGACTGCCGCCGCGCGCGCGCCGCCTCGGCGCGCACTCGCAGCGCCTGCCGTGCCGGTCGATATAGATCGCTGCACTTTACACTTCGTTGGGCGTTAATTATAAAATAACAAAGTAGAAAAGCATTATCTCTTTATAAAGTGATTGGATACATTTTTATTTTTTTTACGAATCTGCTGTTTTGGAAATTTTTGTCTGTCCGTCTGAATCGAGGAAATCGGCCCAGTGAATTGCGTTATGAACATAACGCAATTCACTGGGCCGATTCACTTGATTCGGCATGCGGGTACTTTACATGTCGGGGTAACATCTTAGTTATATTTTATCTCGGTAAATTGTCAGATTCCCGTAGGTTTATTAAAAACACGACCTACTAAATCGTTTCAATAGTTCAAAATCCGCTGAACCAATTTACTTGAAATTTTAACTGTAAGTGCCTTACATACTGGGCTAACGTCTTAGATACATTTTATCCCGGTAAATTGTCAAGTTCCCGTAGGATAATAAAAAACTAACTATTCCTTCTTTGGCGTTTTCACTCTTCACGGATATAAAATGCAACCCAATTTCTATATTCGCGGATCTAATCGGTACATACATATTAATAAAAATGTTTCCAATAGGTATCCAACCGAATACCATTTGTAAACGCGTCGTGAAATTCACTAATAAAAAAGGAAAATAGATCTTATATTACAACTTATTTATGGGCCTTTGTCACAAGCCGCCTTCTCTGCGGTCGGCGTTTTAGAGAATGTAAACAAACATTATGAAAGCAACATTATTGCTTACTACATAAAGAATATTTTTGAATGCTGCCACATATTAGACGTCTGAATGGAAGGACTTAAAAAAAACTGCAAAGCAAGAAAAAATTACAAAATTCTTTATAATATTGTTTAAGCCTGAAAATAGTAATTTATCAATTTATTTTTTATTTATTTGTTCTTTATTTTGTCACCTAGGAACATATATAATCCCATATAATGTAAATTACTATTTCATATTCACGGGTCTTATACCAGGATCTTGAGACAACTTTCTTGACATTTTGTACTTTTTTAAAGTTATATATCGGTAGGAAAATGTTTTACAGGTAAGGTTTACTTATGGACGAAGCCTAAACTTTTTATTTAATGATACTATTATGTATAATCTAGATCAAACATGTAATATAAAATCTTGATTTGTCTGTGTCTAATATACATAAACAGTATAAGAATTTATTCACTTTTACGAACAAAATAGAGTTTTACAGTTGTCTTGTTTTTTGTTTTAAGTTACCTCAACAGCTGACACCAGTGCTGCTTCACCCTCAGACCCGCTGGAGTTGGAGCGGGAACCTGCTATTGATGCTGTATTTGTGGCTACAAAATAACAAACATCTAATTTGAGCCAGTAATAAATTTTGCCAAAAAACAATATAGACTTACACAAACATATAAATCAGTTGGCATGTTTGTAAAAAAGAAGGATTACATTCATAGAATAAAAATAATCCTTAATAATCTTACAAACGTCTTCTTCCAATATAATATTAATACCAATGTTTGACATTAAGGGAAGTGTTCTGAAATTCAGGAGATACGACAAAAGGGGTCTCTTTAGCAATGAACATGCAAACCTGTCTTTGTGGGATTAAACTAAACAAGGTTATTATCACCTGAAACCGAAACAAAAAACATATTAATAAAAATGTTTCTAATAGGTATACAACCGAACACCCTTTGTAAATATGTTATCGAATGGACTAATAAAAAAGTGAATTAATACAATAACATTTGAAGGTGGCTCCTCATATATGGAACTGAAACTAAATTTTTTTTTATATCGAACCACCATACACCTAAGTGTATGGTGTCTATAGATAGGTCTATAAAAATGGCATTGAAGTTCCAAAACTACACAGTCACTTTTAAAGTGCTAAAATGTGTGTGTTACCCCCCCTCTAATTTTATAACTACCAGAGTAAATAATGTTGTGATCAGACAAAAATTCCATTTTCGTATTCAGCTAAACATCTCAATTCTTATATATAACATTTCCAGTGGGGATACGAGTTGCGATTTTGTTCATTATAGTAGACACATACCAGCTCGGAGTTCTTGTTCGTGCTGCTCGCTCAGCTGCCGCAGCGCGCGCTCGCACTCCTCGGCGCGCGCACGTTGCGATGCCAGCACTTCTGCTGACGGCATCGCAAATACCGACTACAATAGTTACTTAGAATCAATACGTCATTTTACATCTGAGAGAATTCGGAACTTGGGACATTGAAATTTCGTTTACACAAAATTTTACCTCATCCAGCTTGGAGGAATTAACTGAAATGGGTGGTAATTCATCAGCATATTCATCATCCATTTTGTTTAACTTGTACACAATATCAACGATAATCTACTTAATAGCAGATAAATTAAATTACAATATTACATTCAAGCAAAGCAATTTAAAGGTCTTTGAATTTCTTGAAACTCTGCTCTGCTTGTATAGCATTTTAGACCAATAGCATGCTATCTACTATTTGTAAACAAACCGCGATTTTGCTTCTGTCACTGTTAAACTCTCGGGCCAAGAATCGTAGACTATTTTACCAGCGTAGACCATGGAGTTATAACTCAATGGAAGTAGCAAGTCGTTGTACATATTACCTTCATGGCGATAATTTAGCCTTAAAATTACCAAATTTAAATAAACAACAAATACTAAACATAGTGGTATGAAGCCTGCTTGCTTCTTTAGCCTGCAGCATGCATGAGCCGGCTCGTCCGGGGAAGTTTCGACGCCTGAAAGGCGGCTACCAGCCGCCATGCTCCGTCCGGTGAGTGAGAGAGCCGGAGGCCCAACTTCGGGCAAACGAGGGATTTTTATAGTAAAATTTTCAGATTTACACATATTATGACTAGCAGCACACTTTCGACAATGTCATTCAAGAAAGTAATGTGTTTGAGAAGCTTATTTGTAAAAGTTGTTTCTAGTCTTGGTTAGGATATTGTGAGATTGAAGTATTTGAAACGATCAATGCTCAGTAAAGGCACACTGATAAGCTTAAAAATGCATTGAAATTAAGGTATTAAAGCCGTTTTTTCCATAATGCCTCGGGTGGTCATATAAACGATGGTGGAGCGTCTATTAATTTCTCTGTTCTCTTGCCACACTGAATGTGTTTATTTGTATTTTATAAAAACTACACATTTTTTCTTTTGCTACCCATATTGTTGAAGTGCTGTAAAAAATAACTAGTCCGACATATTGGATGTTTCACCATGTTGGATTTAAAATGACGTCACCTAGCTAACTATGCATTGTTATATTCAAACTGAGTTGAAAATTCATACATACAATACATTGCATGCTAACTAAAAACTTGTAAAAACCGAAGCCTCTTTCCGACGAGTCCCAGAATTTGTATAAGTTTCTAACTTACAATGGCAGTTACTTGTGTGAAAGGGACATCTACAAGTTTTGGGTCCGCTTACGGGAATTTTAGTTATTTATGAAATGCAAAAACGCACTTTACGTGATATTTGTTAGGATTATTAATGAATGTTAAATTTAATTATTATTCTTTAAAAAAATGGATTGGCTACGCTTTAAATGCTTATATTATGTTCTTTCTATTATTTTTATTCTAAGGTCTCCGTTGAAAAATCGGTTTCAGTTGGACACTACACACTAAATCAATTAAAAATTTGTAGCGAGCACTACATTTCAGTCGACTGCCCATAGCAAAGTAACTGGCAGTGCTGCCGTGCATTGGAGAATGGCAATACCTACCTATTTATCAAAATTGCCTGACAAGCATTTTTCTTCCTGCAGTCACGAATAGGTCACGAACGATCGAACTTTATAAACTTCAATGGATCGAACGATCTGCGGATCTGAATCTGAACCACAATGAAAATATTTCTTTGTTTGTAATAGGTAGTTGTAGTAGACGAATTTGTTTGTGTTGTTAAAATTGTGGGCTCAGTGTGTTGGAGATTGCTATCTCCTAGACGCTGTTCGCTTGCAGTGCAGTTTTTGCGCTTATTCAAAATGTGGGAAGAAAACTGCAGCAATTCGGAGAGCCCTAGCGGCAGCAACCTATTCGCGGAAAACTCTAAACAGCATGATGCAGTCTTCAATGAGCTAATGAGGGAATGCAAGCATAGTGCGCCGGGTGCTCGCCTGTCAGCTCGCCTCAGGACTTCGCTGGAGAGGTCAGTATCTTATTTTTGTTTACATAATGTTGAAAAAATTTCTTTTTGGATTAACGTGACTCAATCAATTCATTTCTTCATATACAATAGTGTTTGAAAAACGTTAAAATAATAATTAAGCTTTATTTGTTATTAACTTGAATTCTTAATATCGCTATTTAAAAAATTGGGCTTGGTGGTAGAATGTGGAAAATTTATTATTCTTTGTGTTTTAATGCCACATCAAAAAAGAAGTGAAATAAGAAATACTGTCCACAAAATAATATGTTTGGGGTGGACATTTCATCAAAATTGGTTCAGTTTGTTTTGATCGTAAAGCACATTTTTAACTTTAGTGCTAAAATGAGTAGATAATTATGTTTATGAATGATCTTTAATCGACATGTAACTGAAAAATATGGTTCTTTTCAATCGAAATATTGTATAGATTTATTCTTCTATTTGAATGTGTATATCATTTTTTACACCTATTGATAGTATTTTTTTTATTTTGATTCAAGTACCAAATTTATGATATCATTGTGGTGTATCTGTAGCTATCTCATCTTGAGCTCCTCATCTGCAAAAAGCCTTCCTGCTCATCTGTTAATAGTATCTAGGACTTTGATTAACACAACTTGATTATAATTTTGTTTTTAAATACTTACTAGACTAATTTTTTGCCATGTTCTTCTCAACTGTGTTGATTTTTAAAGCGTTTGTAGTGTGAAAAAGGACCTGGGTCTTGAGGCATTGCATTTAATTAAGATTCGTATAAACCTAATCAGACAACCCAAAGTGTCAGATTAGTAAGGCTCACCGAAGTCAAAAGATTTTTATTCAAGTGGACCAGGTCAACAAGCTTTTAGAATAGTAACTTTTCTTAGTTTTTCTAATGTATCAAAGTTGAAATTTAATTGATGTCAATAATTACTTATATATAAAATTAATATCACTTTCAAAGCACAAGTAGAGAAGTGGTGCAGCAAACTCAACTGCAACAAAATTGGTTTGATATTAATAGCTTTATTGTCTGGCAGCCAGGTGTGTACGGTACGGTGGGTGTGTGCAGGATGTGCCCGGCAGAGCGGCGCGCCGTGGCGTCGCGCACGCGCGACGGCTGCGCGCCGCTGTTCGTGGCCAGCAAGCGCGGCAACGTGGAGCTGGTGGAGTACCTGGTGCACGTGTGCGACGCGCAGCTGGAGCAGCGCGGCGTGTACGAGGTGCCCGACGACCACTCCGTGCACACCGTGACGCCGCTGTGGTGCGCCGCCGTGGCCGGCCGCCTGGAGGTGTTGCGCGTGCTGTGCGACGCGGGCGCCGACGTTAACGCGGGCTCCGACAGCGGCTCCACGCCCGTGCGCTCCGCATGCTTCATGACGCACCTGGACGTAGTGCGGCTGCTCGTGGAGCGCGGCGCCGACATCCACCGGCCGAACCACAACGGCGGCACCTGCCTCATCAACTCGGTGCAGTCCGTGCGCCTGTGCACGTTCCTGCTCGAGCGCGGCGCCGAACTCGACGCGCAGGACATGCAGCTGAAGACGGCGCTGCACTATGCGATTCAGGAGCACCGCGTGGAGACGGCGCGGCTGCTGCTGGAGCACGGCGCCGACCCGCACCTGCGCTCGCGCGCGGGCGACGACGCTCTGCGCACGGCGTGCCTCAAGGGCGCGGCGCAGATCGTGGCGCTGCTGTGCGCGCGCGTGCAGTACGCGCCCGCCGCCGTGGCCGACGCCTACGAGCTGCTCGGCTCCACGCAGCTCGAAGAGTTCAACGACGTGTCCGCCGCGCTCGCCGCCTACCGCCGTGCCACGGCGCTGCGCACGGTCAGACTCCGCCGCTTCCGCTTTCATGTCGATGGTGCGCGAACGTCGCTCGTTGTACATTAATATTTATCGTGATGTTCGTTTCCGCAGCAAGCGCCCGGCGGGTACCTGGAGAAGCTGCCCGAGCTGGAGCCGATCCCGGCGCTGGGCAACGCTCGCGAGTGGCGCACCCTGGCGGAGTTGGAGGCGATCGCGATCGACATGGACGCGCTGCGCACGCAGGCGCTGCTCGTGGCCGCGCGCGTGCTCGGCGTCGACCACAAAGTACCACACGATTCCACCCGTCGCTTACAATAGTTTGAAATATTTGGACGCGATACCAGAAACAGTTTTGATTTCATTTTGTCTGTTCTGGAATTTCCTATATATAAACTAAATCAGATGGGTCTTAAATAACCGAAACAGTAGAGATATTTTTGAATTTGTCGGATCGCAGGACACGGTGCTGCGCATCATGTACCGCGGCGCGGCGTACGGCGACTCGTTCCGCTACCAGCGCTGCGTGGACCTGTGGGGCTGGGCGCTGGAGATCCGCGTCGAGAAGGACTCGCTGCTCTACACCGGTCAGTATCGCGAGACAGTATCGCGGGCTCGTCCGCGCGCACACTCGAGCGCGTCCACTCATGTAGCGAATCGGCGCAGACACGTGCCACACGGCGTGCGCGCTGACGCGGCTGATGCTGGACGCGCAGGCGGGGCGGCTGGCGCGCGGCGCGGGGCTGCCGCGGCACGCGGACGTGCGGCGCGCGCTGCGCGTGCTGGCGCGCGCGCTGCCCGCCGCGCGCCGCGCGCTGCGCGTGCGCCCCGTGCACCGCAAGCAGGCCGACACCTTCGACCGCGCGCTGCGCTGCGCCACGCACCTCGTGTTCCTGCTGCTGCGCACCGCCGCGCCCGCGCAGCTGCCCGCCGCCGCGGCGCTCGTGCGCGAGCTGGTCGCCGCGGACGTGCGCAGCGCGCACACGGGCGACACGCTGCTGCACCTGTGCGCGTCGCGGCTCAACGTCGTGCGCTCGACCTACTTCGCGGACGAGCTCGCCGCGCCGCCGGTGTTCCCCTCGGTGGAGGTCGTCGAGCTGCTGCTGCGCTGCGGCGCGGACGTGAACGTGCGCAACGAGGCGCGCTCGACGCCGCTGCACGTGGCCGCGATCCCGTACAACTTCTCGACGGAGCTCGTGGAGGCGCTGCTGGCGGGCGGCGCGCACCTGGACCAGCCGAACAAGTTCGGCGACTCGCCGGCGGAGCTGGTGGCGCTGAACCGCGGCTCGCGCGTGCGGGTGCTGCGCCACGTGTCGCTGCGCTGCCTGGCGGCGCGCGCGCTGCTGCGCCACGCCCGCGCGCCGCCCGCCGCCGCGCTGCCCGCCACGCTGCCCGCCACGCTGCGCGCCTTCCTGGACCTGCACCGCGCCTAGCCGGAGCTGGTGCCGCGCACTCGATCTCGTCGTTCTTGTGATTCCCTAGTATTTAGTCTCATTACAAAGTTTAGAGTAGCTATTAATTGAACGCATGTACACAAAATTATAATTAAATAAAACTACATTCATTTCAATATATTTTTACTCGATTATCCTAACTTCCACGATCTACATTAAACCTAGGCTAAGGATTTATAAATGTTCTATAAAAATTCGAATTGAAGAATATTCACATTATACATAGCAAAAATAAATAGAAACTACAAAATATATCGCCAACAATCTACCACTAGCCTTAATCGGACGGAGACATTTCGTAAAGTACATTATTTACAAAAAATACACTTTAATTTTAACACAAGTAAAATACGAAGACGTTTGGATAGTATGAGTTAAAATTTACACGCGGACGACAGAGAGGCAGTGGAGAGCGGCGGCGACGGCGACGAGCGGCAGCAGCGGTGCCGCTCCCGCCGCGGCGGCGCTGCGCCGCGCGATGTCACGTCGGTGCCGGTCCACGATGAAGATGCGCCCGCCCATTCCTGCCGACGGACATTTCGTCAGTGCCGAACTCTTCGTTCGTCACGCTTACGGTCGGTTCGTTTTCGTTATTCTATTCTTCTTCTGTTGTCGGCGGTTACTTTTAATTTAGTCGCATTCAAAGCTAGCTCCAATAATCGTTCGACCGATTCGACTACTGGAATACGACGAACCGCAAGAGCGAAGTCGCAGTTCGATCGAGCGGCTGAACAATCCGGTCGACGGGAGGTCGGATAAGCGTGCGGGATTCGAACCCGATCGACGGAAAGGGTCAGGAAATAGTCGGGGGTCATACCGCTGTGAGTGAAGGAGTTGTAGTAGACGACGTCGGGCCAGGAGGAGTCCGGCGCGACGCGCAGCTCGGCGGGCGCGGCGCGGCCGCAGCGCCACTCGAGCGAGCGGTTGAAGGCGCGGAAGCTGGCGAAGGCGGCGTCGCGGCGCGGGTCGGCGCCGGGCGCGCGGCGGCCCACGCAGGCGGGCCCGGCGGCCGCGGG
>JADGIL010007313.1:0-26502 GCA_020352625.1 Cactoblastis cactorum | reverse complement strand
GGGTTGTGTGCTATCTCCGACGCTGTTTCTTCTGCATATCAATGATTTGCTAATAGTTAATGGCATTCATTGCTATGCAGACGACAGTACGATCGATGCATCATACTCTGGCCGTGCAGGAATTTCTCAGGCATATGTCACTGAGTGTCGGAAGAAACTTGTGTCTGAAATCGAAACAGCCTTAAACCATGTTTCGATTTGGGGTGCTGGTAACCTTTTTCAGTTTAATCCCACAAAGACACAGGTTTGCGCGTTCACCGCAAAAAATACCTCCTTTGTCGTGTCGTACATTTCGAGCAGCGTCCAGTTTCGCGTTTAAGCTATATAGTTTGGTAAAAAAGAAAATTATGTAAATAAAAAAGTCATATGAAGAGAAATACGCGACGCAAAGCAAAGTTGGAGCTTCCGAAAGCTTTTATTGTAATTGCCAGAACGCTCTAAAGATTTTAGTTGAAAGTTTTTTCGTGCACGAGCTTTTAGTTCTTGATTCAAGCGCGACTGCACTTGAGTGTATTATTGACTCTTTCATATTAGTATCTGAGATATATAACAGCCTACAGCAATTTTTGAATACATAAAGGTTTATCGTTATGACGGATTCCTATTTGACTTACTGTTTAATTAAGAATAAGAATAAATTTAGTATAGATAATTTAGTGACATATTTGACCATTTTTTCGCCACTTTAATAGCATTCAACATTTCTTATTTTACCAAATCAGTTGCAGAAGACTTAATATTTTAGGAGGTTTACAATATAAAAAATGTTTTATATTAATTAAAATAGGTATGTACAATTTGTAATATTGAACTAAGTATTTTAATTACAATAAAGCTGGTAAACAGAACATGCGGCCCACCTGATGGCAAGTGGTCATCGCTTTCTAAGGACATCTTTTTTAGTCATATGAAAAAATGCGTAAAACATACTACTTAGCCACGGGCACAACTAAGCAATTATGCGGGATAACTTTCACCCGCTAAAAGCCACATGGTGTTTCTCTCCAAGCCAAGAATCAAGGCTAGTGGGAACGGTGGAGTTACCACCAATCTTCCAATTATGCAACCTGATTAGAGCCATGGTCCATTCGAATCCTGTTCTTTCTTTCATGTTCACTACATACGACTTTATAGCTTTCCTTATACTTCAGAAGGATGCACAGAAACACACACGCACCCCCTTAGGTGATAGCCATGCCTGAATCTGACATCTATTATACTTACTGTCCAGGTGATGCGGGGATACCTGCAACATCAAGAAACACTGAGAATTTAGGCTAACTTAAAAAAATCATAAAATAATATATCGAATCTATTCAAATGTAGTTTAGTAGGTATAATAGTATAAAAGATAATAGGTTCCTTTTATAATTTGTAACATCTATTATTTATTAGTATGTATTTCGTACTTACTGTGAAATGTGAATCTATTTATTTTAAATAATAGCCGCATCTTAAATCTGACTTTTACAAACTTGTTAACGAAACGACAAACGCTCTTAGTTTCAAGTTTGACCGCGAGGCCACCTAAGTTTGTGGTACTCATGGCACTGCTTATCATGGAATGCCGATCATATTCAGAATAACGGAAAATCTATAAATGGCGTATTGTTTAAGTAAGCAAAAATTTTTTTTTATATAATATTAAAAGGTAAATTATATTGTAACTAAAGATATTATTATTTTTTATTAAATCGTGTATTTAAAAGATACTTTAGGTTAAACTAAGGTGTGCGGACCTTAGTTCCACCTGGTTAGACATCCCGCAAGAGCTGTGAATAAACTCTGGGTTTATTTCTGTTGCAAAAACTCACCTTGGCTTTGTTAATTGACTTTATTGCCCTAACGTAATAAATAGCTTTAGAATAAGCAAGTACTCGTAATTTATTCTCTGTAAGGTATATACAATATTGAGTGTATACTTTATATTGACAGAATGAAAATATAGTTCGAAAATCATATATTCTATTTATTTTACGCTATTGTTTATCAAAGTTCCTTCCTCAGTCCGCGACTAATAGCTCTTAATTTCGAACAGGAGGTTTGAGATTAAGGGCTCTGATTATTATTTTTTTAAGTGTGCAAATTTTTAGTTATTCATATCAAGTTTACTTAAACGAAACGGATGTAATTGAACCATCAAAATTAAATGAAGCCTTAAACTAGTTAAAGGATTTTCTGAAATAAATTATCCATTCATCATAGTGCAGTATCCAAAAAATTATGTTGTCAAGGAGCAATAAGAGATTGTATGCGTAGGTATTTCTTGTGAATAACTAAACTTATATGTTACTAACAAACTGAACAACCCATGCGTTAAGTAGGTATTATGGACTAAATGATGTAAAACACAAAAGGAGGTGTGTTATAAGTTTGACGTGTGTGTTTTGTTATATTGTGTCATGGATTTTAAAATTTTAATTTAATTACTTGATTCTTGAATATCCCTCACGTACAGATATAAATTAGTTACAATTTTATTATATGTATAGATTCATTTTTTGACCAAATCATAGTAGAATCTGCTCAAATTTGTGAAATAGATATGAAAGAATTGTAGAGATGAGGAAAGCTTTTGACAGAAAATTGAAACATACATACATGCTATTTCGATGACAAAGTTCATGAATAGGTATTGGTTCTAACACTGATGGGAGTGAAAGTTGAAAGAACAATAAATGCTGTTGAAATGAGAGCTTCAAAGAGCATGATTGGAATAAAGCTGAGTGACAGAGTTAGGAATGAAGTTATAAGGGAATATGCGGATTGAAAGAGGATGTAGTGACAAAGTTAGAAAAGGGTATGCTGAAATGGTTTGGACATATGGAAAGAATGATTGATAGAAGATTGACAAGAAGAATTTATAAAAGTAAAGTGGATGGAAACATTGGAAAGGGTAGGCCCAGAAGAACTTATCTTGAACAAATAAAAGACATTCTTCCTCCACATTCATCAATCTTTTCATACACACTGACAAGTGTGTATGAAAAGATTGATGAATGTGGAGGAAGCAAAAAAATTACGTCAGGACCGCAGTAAGTGGAAGAACGTTGTCTCTGCCTACGTCTATGGGAAAAAGGCGTGATCGTATGTATAAATGTATCTAAAGACGAGAACATGAACCAAAGAGAATATTGAAATTTGTCGCGTAGTATTTTTTTTTTTTATGTAAGAGGGAGGCAAACGAGCCACTTCAATACGGGTTGAACTTGCATGAACACGCTAGGATTTGTTGAGCCAGCGCATAATATTTCATTTTTTATGTTAGAGGGAGGTAAACGAGCTGGCGGGTTACGCGATGTCAAGTGATCACCGCCGCCCATAGGCACCCGCGGGCTTACAGAATCGTTGCCGGCCTTTAAGGGATTTATACGTTCTCTTCTTGAAGTATTTTGTGTTTTTTTTAAATTAACCATAACTGGAACACAGTATTGAGAAAAAATCATTACCCTTTTTTACTTCCTATACTTACCTGCAACTTTTATTTTAACGAAAAGAATTTTTCCCGTAATGAATAAGTATAAAATTGCGAGAAGAAAGAGATAGTCTCTATTAATTACAAATTTATTTTAATATTGATATAAATTGCTCAGCCTACTATTGTTATTGCGAATCGGACTCGCACACGAAGGGTTCCCTACCTGTGTAGTGCTAGTGATTAAACCGCGATAGAATCCGTTAAATTTGTTTCATTTCAATGTCTAATATTCGCGTAAACTTAAGAAATAATTAAATTAATATTTTAATAAAGTAATTTGTACATTTTCTAATAGCGATTTCTGTACTCATAATCTAGGAATACGTACTTATAAAGTAGTTAGGTACGTCGTAGTAGTCAGTAGTGATAAAATAAAGATCCATATCAACTAGATTATGGGAACAAGATACAACACTATGTATTTCTACTAAGAGAAGATATAGGCTACGATACTTTAATGGAAATAAATTACCATTTCAATTACAAATCACACATAAATTTTTTCAATTATTTTTTTTTTTTAAATATTATCTAAACTATAAAAAGCACATGTTTTGTAAGTTTGCATGAAGTTTCTGGTACTAAAAAAACAACTTAAACCATTAGAAAGTTTCCTTATCCCGGTGCAACTTAGATTTCTTATTTATTAAGTATCACGTTATTTCCACAGATAAGCTCTTTTGACTGTAGCTAATTATAGATAAGTACATACACTAATTTATTATTCAGAACAGCTAATTAATGCCAGATATTAGCTTTTACAAATTTACGTAGGAATCTTTTACCGAAAAGGTTTGGGTAGCCACGAGATAAATTGAAAGAAATGGTTAAATTAAAAGCGAGCGGGGGTAACTTAATCTGTGTAGTTTGTCCCTACATTACAGAGTTATGTAATATGTCTAAAGATTGGTCTAAAGATAACCTAATCATAATAAGCTGGATAGACGCGCCATTGGGCACCAATGCTCTTGAGCAATGATGCCCAACGGCCATAGCGGTTACGGCTTTAAAAATTAGATATTTTTGAAACATGGTATCAATATTTATTTAGTTAGTTTGGCTACATTTACCTATATAGATAATTATTTTCTAAGAATCAAGCTCCCCCTGTGATACTTATGAATGCAAATATACTAAATAATAATCATAAGCTTGGCTCTTGTCAGTGGAGTCTCCTAAACTTTTTCTTAACATTGCTTAATCGTTTACTACTCGATACAACGCAGACGAAATACATAATCCTAATAAAAGGCCGGCAACGCTTCTATGACCCCCGGGTGTCTTAGGTGTCTATGGGCGGCGGTGATCACTTAACATCATATGACCCGGCTGCTCGTTCTTTCATTAAAAATCTTTGTACAGTATTGATAAATAAAAACTTTAAAAATATTCGACATTGGTCTCATCTCAATATGCTCACACGTATATAGCCCTATATAATTATGAAAATAAACCCTTTAAAATCGAACGCCACATTTCGATTATATATTCCACGGAATCTAGTAGATATTTTTTATTAGTTTGACTGATTTAAAAAGAAATGGTGAAAATATTTGATGAAAAAGAAGAGATGACGACGCATGGCCGCATAGGGTGCTTCTGTCGCTCAGTGCTATCAGAGGCAGCTATTGAAACAGACGCCGCGCGGCGCCCTGCCGCACGACGTTCGAAATTCAAGTGTTTAAATTAAATTATACCTTCAGTGCGCATGAAAAAGTTTTTGTTTTGTGGAAATAACTTTTACAATAAATTGCTATACTTGCAATGAATTTGCTGGTTAATAACATGTTATTTGAAGTTTCTTCAGTTATGGTGAGTAAGTAATTAAGTTATTATGACACGAAGTTACAGTTTGAAAAATACTTGTAAGAAGTTTTTAATAATTTCAAGATGTAATCTAAAAGTTTTAGAGATTTTAGTAACTAAGTGAAAAATCGAGTAGCTAAGTATTTGTTTTTATTATTTTATTTTGTCGTACTTAATTGATTATAATATGACAGGCGTAAACTGTGACCATGTCTATTACCCTATAATTATGGTCTTAAAATATTTGACTCAAGTAATTATATTAAAAATTTAAATAAATCCCGACACAATACAACAAAACACACGTCAAACGAATCCCACTTTTTGCGTCGTGGGTTAAAAACCTATCTAAGAACACTGTCGATTAAGTCACCTTTATAACAGAAAAAGTATTATCCAAATCGGTTCATGAAAGCTATGATGCACACAGACAAAATGATACACAACCACAAACGCTTTAAACTTACTTATAACATTATTCTTTTTGCGTCGGATTTTAAAAACGAGTCTTTCTTTCACTTGCTTTACACTTGGTAAGTATGTAATAAAAATTTATCAACAAAATTCGGGCCAGTTCTGGAAAAATAGGGCCTTAGTACATAATATACTTAGGTATTTACTCTGAACCTATTGCTTTTGTACGATTGTAAAAATGATAAACTTATCATTTGTTAAATAAGTAAACTTAGGCTTTCAAATATGTAGAATTAATACTAACTTACATATTTATTTTGTTCTTCTTTGATCTACCCTTGCAGCAAATTTTACCTAATCACCAAAGAAGTCATTACGTATTTGTGATTTAATATGTGTTTTGACTCACATTAATGCTAGTTTATTTACATAACAAGCATATTTATTTACAACCGATCGTTTTATATTTCTTTAGGATATTTTATGTCTACATTAAGAAAAACAATTTTATGATTTCCTGTGCATTGCTTTTCGGCGTCCAAAAAAATAAAATAACGTAAAACTTTTAAAATGAACTACTCGAGAAACTTCTATAAACAAGTATGCAAACATCTTTAGCTATGATATATTTAATATGGAGAAACTTAATTTTTTTAAAATAGAACTAAATATAAAAATACAATTTTAATTTAATGAACATTAAATTGAAAATGCAACTTAAAAAATAAGAAAATTGCTTTATATTAACCCTATGTTGATTAAAAGTCCAAGTTAGTACTTACTTTGATTAAGTTTAGCATCATAAGCAATAATAATACTTCCACGCTTGTCTTGGAGTGAAAGAAGAACCTAAAATGTTCCAGACGCTTCTCATCCCGCGCAGATTGTAAAAGAGAAAGGGCTTAAAACAGTATTCTTCTCACAGACCATATGGTAGCCACCTGTTACTATATCTGAATCTCAATTCCACCAATAAGCCCACCATTCTACTAAGCGTGATATTCGTCTAACCTGGCTCTGTATACCCCGTTTAGGGTAAAGACTATGTGAGAAATAGTATCTGTAATATCGACATGACGTCGACCCTTCCATTTCCTAATATATTTAAAGATGGATCCTATAGATATGTAACCCAATCATTATGAGTTGTGTAGACGGGCCGTTGAGCACCGTAGTTCGAGGGTTTCTGGCATAATATCTCTACTAACAACGCAGCTATATAAGCAAATGTATTAATGGGCTATGGTACCTATAGTTAATTAAAATTTAAAAAATTTTGATACAATACAAAAAATTTTCGTGACCAAAAAAGGGCTGTTCAGAAGTGAGTAGTAACCATGTACACCAATATATACTAATAATTTAACCAAAATGGAAATGCGCGTTTTGTATGGCCATTGCAAAAATTCTTATGTGTAACGAAAGCCAATTTTTATCCAGCAATTACAAGAAAGAAACAAAGGTTTCCATAACCTATCGGTGAATTGGTGCCTTATGAATAATCATAGTTAGACAGTTAATTCTCACGGATGATGTATTTATTAATCTACAAACATGAAAAACAAAATAAAATTAATAATTAGGGTAGGCTCCTTTACAATTGACATGATTTTTTTACCCCTTTTATATAGAGTCCAAAATACGATGGTACGAAATCCTTCGTCAGCAAGTCCAATTCGCATAGTTCATATACATATGTATATACAGTACCTAACAGCATATTATTATCTCTCTATCGCAGGGGTTTCCATACTTACTAAGTACTGGCTGAAATGATAATGCGGTGTTATTTCCCAAACTTATTTTGTGTACTACACTGTTATCTGAGAATAAATATTTTTTTAGGGCATCCATTTTTTCCTCTACTTAAAAACCACTATCCTAACACAGCGCCCCCATTTTTTTCTTTTTTTCATTTCATTTCATTTTCATTTCATTTTTTTCTGGGTCTCTTACCGCTCCCTTTTAGGCTTTTGCTCCAATACAAGTAGTGACTCCATACCACTACAAAGTAGTGGCTCTATACCACTATGTGTATGCTTAGATCTTTATCTTTCACTACTCAACGGATTTTGATGAGGTTTTTTAATAGATATTCACGAAGAAAGTTTTTAAGAACGCACTTCGCACGAAGGTGCGAAGCCGAGGCGGCTCGCTAGTTATTCTTAAAACAAAAATACATTACTTCGGAATTAAAGTATATTTATATCTATTATTGTCCAATTAAAAATTAAGTATCTTTTCATTTTCACAATTGTTGTCTGTTTAAAACTTTTATGGACATTTGATGTTGAAAATTTTAAAAATTACGCTTTTTATTACACTGTAGGAGATAAAATAAAACTACGTTTAAAAAAAACAACTTCAAATGTACGTATTGTACACAAGAATTAAAAAGAATAAAATAATAATAATTATTTTTATTTTCAAATAGTGCGTAAGTAATTATTTTTATATACAAACTCTATATTTTATCACCGCTTGAAGTCGGTGCCTCTTATAAACAGCAGCACCATCTAGTAACGATTGAAGTATAATTATCCCATTTTACTGGATTACAAAGGCATTACAAAAGGCACCGACTTCAAGCAGTGATAAAAAATAAAGTTTGTATATAAAAATAATTACTTCCGCACTATTTGAAAATAAAGCTAATTGTTATTATTTTATTCTATTTAGTTCTTGTGTACAATACGCACATTTGAAGTCTGTTTTTTTAAACGTAGTTTTATTTATTTTTAACTTTTTAGTATTATATAAATATTAATAATTGGTTTTCATTGATTTATAGTCTTCCTCTTCCTCGAAAACCATTCACCTCCATATTAATAGTCCTTTTAGTTACATGCTGACTCTGTACTTTCTCATTCACAGCCGCTACCTTCAAACAACCTCTAAAATAAACGTTCCTAATCCTATGAATCCGTGTTACCCCGGTCGTCCAACGTAATATCCTTATTTCGGCAGAATGAAGCCAATTTTCTTCCTGTACTTAGTGTTCAGTTGAATGTAACTTAGACTTATTGAACGCAGTCAAAGCAGCTGTGTCGGGATAATACTAATTTAATTTTAAGATAACATGCATTTGAGGAAGCAAATGGAATCGTTGCAACTGCAATCTGCGCCAGCCGAATGATAAACTGCACCAATCAAAGCTCTTGGCAGCACATTTGATGATATCATGCTCTGAAATTTTTGATTACACTGTCTAACAATAATGTTTTATATAAATATTATGAGGTAAGGCTAAATATTATTTTTTTCTTCATTTCGAATAAGATAAAAATTCTCAACTGGACTTTTGAACAAAGGATTTTCTTATCCAAAATAGATTTGGATAAAAAATCCTATTAATAATCCAAATTATGATATTTTTTGTTCAGGTCATGCGATTTTAAAAACACCGACTTAAGTAAATGTAATTTTTACAAATAAGTATTATGAAAGGATTGTTTTATTGTTATACTTTATTATGCGCACGACTTCGTTCACCCGGACTTATTATTATACTTCTGTTAATATCACTGGTTTAAAATGGGGTATCGAGATGAAATCTAGCTTAGATGATACTTGTATGCATTTTACAATATATCTGTGAGCACCGCAACATCATTTCGTCCAGTAGTTTTACGTGATCCGCGTAAGAACAAATATATATAAGTACAGTCAGACAGACATGACAAAATGTTTTTTGGTTCGTATTGACCCTTTAAAAATTTCACGATATTTTATACCAATATATTTCAGTTACAGTGTTATCACAGTTATGTGCATGTTTGTAATGGAATAATTTTTAATAATTCTTTGACTATTATTAGATAGCTTCTTAACCTATACTTATAGAACGAGGCAATAATATTATTAGCTTATACTCGATACCTATACCGAAATTGACTTACGAAGAATCCTTTTAGATGAGAGGATGGATTTATTTTACTAAACTATGGTGATCCATCATCTTCCTACCCTTATTACATATTACAACGGGCGAGTTCTTTTTTTTAAGGACTATTTAATGATGAAAATAAAAAAGTTATGAATGTAGACTGAAAAGACTCGACAAAGAAAAAAACTAAAATCCAAGGCCATCCGCAACTAACGATGTTGGTTCGGTCAAATAAACTTCCGAATTTATGATGTTATTGTTGCTTTGTGATCGTCTGCACAGGTAAATATGTGGTTGTAAACTAGTTCATATTTATTTATTTTTCGATTTGAGAGATATTAGCAACCGTCCCACAGTTTCCCACGTTGCTCCCTTCTCATGCTTCAGTATTAAGTAACTAAATGGTGTAAGATTTTTTTAAACATAAGTATATTAATGCTGACAAATATTTTCTTATTGCAATAATATAAGTAAACGGAGATTTGAAATCATCATGTTTGAAAAATAATTTGGCCTCCAGGTCTTTGAATCTTGGCTCTGTTTATCCTGTGAAGGATAAAAACGTAATACAATGTAATATAAGAAATACGGTGGGACGAGCTGACAATCTTTTGTTATTTTGTTAATTGGATACAAAGGAATCATCACATTAATAATATATTAAAGACGTTCTACTTAAATATTACATAAGAGCACTTCTGAGACGGGGATGAGATCGTCTTTAGAAGTTATAACGCATTTTTTAAGACGTTTCACAATTATACCACTTGTCTTATCAGTCTTGTCAGGAATCCAGTCTTTTATTAGTTAATATGTCTCTATAATATCTTCTTAGCGCAGTGGTAAAGTCCTTGCGCCTTAACCAAGAGGTCCCGGATCCGAATCCCGGTCAGGTCATAATGGAAAATGGTATTTTTCTGATTGGCATAAGCCTAGTATATTTATCTATATATGTATCTTATATTTATAAAAATGGATCGCTTAATGTGTTGCTAAGCGCATAACTCGGAAACGACTCAACTGATTCGGCTAATTGTTGTTTTCAAATATTCGTACGAGGATGATTTTTATGGAAAGAAAAATTTAAGAAATTGCCTGAAAATGTCTTAAAACCATACTTTTCTATATTTCATACAAAATATTAGTAATAATACTTTAAAGTCAATTTGAACTTTAATACCATTCCATAAAGTTTGAGTGTTAGTGGAGGGGTTCCGGGAAGGCAAAACAATTAAGTGACGTTAATATCGTATAAATATTGTCAATTAGGTGGCACGAAGTTCGCCGGGTCAGTGAGTTTATTATAAAATATACTGTTGAGTTAGTATCCCTTAATACAAGTTTCGAACTAAGTATTGAGTTTGGGGCTACCTCAATTTGTGTGAATTATCCCTATATATTATTTAAAGAAGCATACATATGTAGATCCAACGCTGCAAGATCGTGCGTCTTTATTGCCGCGTTTACTATTTTCGATTCACGGAGTGGAAACATTCCACGTTGTGCTGTATTTAATTAAAAGAAATTATATTTAAGTATTTGTTTTTGCTATTTAGAATATATACTTACTTACTTACATAACTTTATATTCAACGAAGCAAAAAGGCATACGGCCTGCCAATAACAAGTCGTTATTGTAGCCTATGACAACACCAGGCGTGATATCCGCGTATTGCCTACTCCGGATAAGTATAATGTTAGATTTAAGTATGCGGTATTTATTATTGTTTAATATTTAATCATATACTTATTTTATAATAAGTTCTAGGATGAAACATTAAAATCCTAGTTCCCTAAATTTGGATGCTCGGGGATTATTTAATATCAATAATTTCAGACATATTCTCTGTTAACGCTCGTGCCGAAATGCAGATAAAATTAAGTATCTAAAAAAAATAAAAATAGTATTATTACAAATTTAAGACGGTCGTCTTGAATTTCGATGAGGCCGCCTTTACGGGAGTGTAAATTAGTTTGAATGAATAGGCTTTTAACAACTGTGAAAACATAAACTTACCCTTACATTAACATCCGTAGTAAATTATTTTGTTACAGAATAAATTCAATATGTAACTGGGTACAACAAATATGATATTATTAATAAATATTTTCCCGTTATATCTCTTTCTCATGGTGCTCTCATGTCCATAGTCATCCGAAACGACTAAACAGATTGTGATGAAATTTTATATGCACTCTTGGTAGTTCTGAGAATTGATTGTTGTCTACTTTTTAGTTTCCTAAGTGATAAGCGTGTTCCACTCCATTCTTTATGACATGACATTAAAAAAAACCCTTACTTAATTCTCTACCTTCTACCATTAACCTCTATTATTTTGAAGCGATGTTAGTAATTGATTACAGAATATTAAAAAGACAAACTTTTAAATCTTATTTACTATTAACTATGTCATGTGTATCATTGCTTCGATAATTTTGCAAGGCTTTTAAAATGCTAATGTTAATGTAAAGACAGAGACATATGTAAATTATGTAAAGACAGAGTTTTATTTTTAACTCCAAAACATAAACAGGTGAAATTACTAACTTTTTTTGTTTGTAGGGATAATCTTCGGAAATTCTGACCCAAAACAGTTCGGTATAGGCGAACAAAAATGTTGGACGTTTACCAAAAATGTTGGTCTTTATCAACAAAACATGACATGCAGGGCTGTAATTATGCGTTATTTATTTATAAATAACGCCTAACGAAGTGGGCAGGGGTCAGCTAATTATTAAATAAATATTATGATATATTCATCATTTGTAAATATTTAAATAGATGATCCGCTCTTAGATGATCAAAGGTCCCGTTTTCACAGAAACAGACATTAATTTTTTTTAAAATATATTTATTTAAGTTTGTTTCATCAAAATCGGTTCATTAAAAAAAGTTATCACTATTTGAAATAACTCAAGGCATAATTACCATTAATTCTTCAAGAAGCCGCTAGATGGCGCTTTTTCATGTTATCAATTTTTAATATGATTTGAATATTGATTTAATATATCAAATTATTATACATTCAATTCGAAATTTATGCGGACGATGTTGCGGGCAACAGCTTGTATTTGTATATAACGGCAATAAACTCACATTTGTTGTACGAGTAATGTTTGTTGTTATAGTTATCACGGTTCATGAGTTACAGCCTAAAGACAAACAGCGGAGGCTCAGTAATAGGATCCCGTTTTACACTTTGGGTAGCCAAAAAGAAAGTAAAAAACCCATCTAGACAGCGCCAACTGGTCGTGCGTATCGTCTCAGGACGCGTGACTGCGTCCATGAATACGATCTCAAAAATTAATGACTCGTTCATAACAAACTGATTATTCTTGGACGGCATTAAAACTGGTTATGATCTTTTTTCTCCAAAGCTTTAAATATTCCATCCGTCTTCTTCACCCCACACTGAAAGCGGAATGTTTACATTCTAATCATGCTCACGTCATTTGAAACAAAAACTTCGAATATTATTTTTTTATCCTCGGATTTATGCTATAAGACTTATGTACAGTACATACTGACGTAAGATAAAACTGGGCTATATTTTTTTAATTAGACCTAAGTGACCGAGCGTGCCCTAATGGTAAATTACTGCGCGATCCAGAGTCAGTATTGACCAACGGCCAACCTTGCTAAGTCGGCCTACAGAGTTCTTTCTTTACGCTTCGTTTGAAGGATCCTAGGTCAAAGCAAGGGGGACTACGTGAACTGGCAGACTATTCCACAGCTTCGTGGTGCAACATACATATGTATGTAGGTAACAATTACCAAATTTCTTGGAACGCGTCGCGAAGGTGTCCACTTTGCTAGATAAGAAAAACCATAATTAGGCGATATACTATTTATCACACACCAATTACACATTTTGTTTTTTTTTATGTAAGAGGGAGGCAAACGAGCAGGCGGGTCATGTGAAGTGAGAAGTCATGTAACCGCTGCCTATAGACAACTGAAATACCCGCGGGGTCACAGAAGCGTTGCTGGTCTTTAAAAAGACTAGCCCCCGGCTTGAGGCTTTGCACGCGCTATATATATATATATATTTTGTTCAAGTGGCAGATAAATTTAGCCTTTGTCCTTCCCAAAGTCTTAAATACCCTCCTACCAAATTTCATCAGAATCGGTTTCGTATTAAAGAAACATTACTAATTCTACAAAAAACATACAAAGTTAGGAACTTTATACCTTTTTTTAAATAAGTATAGACAGTAGCCGGTATAGATAATCAGAAATATTTAAATTTTCAATTTTCAACTGAAATTTCAAATTTTCTTTTTTCAATACACAAAATACCGTTCTTTCCCGTTTCCGTTAATTATATTTCCCACGCTTATGCCAGTAATTACGGCTGCAGGAAGCAAAATTATGTTTGTTCTCGTTTCCGTGGCTATTTCGAGAATTCTTCTTTATAATCCTGAAATAAGGTGGTCGCTTTTTCAATTTCGAATTGTATATAATTACACTACCTAAGTACTTATCAACGTATTTAATCTTCTCTATTCGTTTCAAATTACGTTTTTCCTGTTCATCAACTGATTTATTGCTCAATCCAATATCTGACATCTAGACTTTCATATACCTAATATTGCGATATAGAAATAAAAAGGTTAATAAAATTTTGGACCCTTTTTTTAGAACTGGGGTGTAACTTCTATAAATTTTAATGTTCTTCCAAATGCTCACTTTTATATCACTTGAATCATAATACAAAAGCAAATACTTAGGGGTGGTTTTCAAAATATTAGTCTAGAGTGTATTTACTTACACTCCCTAAGGAACATACATGGTAAATTTCAGCAACCGCTATCGGTTTAAGATGGCTTTTTAAAGAATTGCATTGAAAAACAATTGTGTCGACAAGATATTATAGTATCAATTGGTCGGACGAAGGCATTAGCTCTGTTCATAATAATTTTCTTAATAATTTTGGTTTAAGAATGGCTCAGTTCTTTCTTGAAACTTTGTAATTTAATCTTTAGTGGATATTATGGGCAACGAATAATAAAATAAATTACGACAGGAAATGGTTCCCTCAGTTCTTTTAATTTTAAAGGCTTTTGAACCTTTAAGTTTAGAAAAGAGGGGAAAAATTAATAACAGAGATTATTATTAAAATAAAAGACGATTGACAGATGGTCCGGAAAGGAGCGAAATAGAGAGCTTTTTTCGTAGTGGTATGAGCCTGCTGCATGCTTTTTAGCCTCCAGCATGAATGGACCGGGCTCGTCCGGGGCAGTACCACACTCCCACAGAAGACCGACGTCTGAATGACGGCTATCAGCCGCCATGCTCCGTCCGGTGAGTGGGAGAGCCAGAGGCCCAAATTCCCCCGCGGGTGTTGCAGTTGTCTATGGGCGGCGGTGATCACTTAACATCACCTGATCCGCCTGCTCGTTTGCCTCCCTCTTACATAGAAAAAGTCCGGAGATACCTTGAGGACTCTATTACCTAAATATTAAAGTTGATTTTGGTAAAAGAAACAACGTAATGAAAGGAAATTTTAAAACAGTAGTATTTGAATGACTTTGAAATAATACCAGAAAAGTGCTAGACATAATTTTTTAAAAACAATTTTTAATTAAGTATCAGCAGATTATATTTTTCTATCACTTTACTATAAAGCCAAGAATTTTACTTCAGACCTAGTTCGGTCTATATAACCATAATTTCGATTAAACTTGTATTGTATCTGATTAAGTAACTTTAACAGATGAATATAATAAATCCTTAATTTAAATGAGCAATTATTGTGTATAAAGTTTTAAGTGATTTTGAATTTCTGTTATTTATGTGAATCTTCGAAGAAGCTCTGTCATTATAATAGTTTATTTCATAAGTAAATAGAAGTTCATCAGACACATACTTATATGTATGTATATGCATGTTTATTATAGTGTTTAAGTATAAGTAGAAAAAAAGGTGCACGAATGGAATTCCGTAGCATATGTAGATTTTCTGAAGAAAAAGGAGCTTTCTACAGCGAAATAATAATTTAAAACGATTTAATCATTATTGAGTAATGAATTAATCCGTACCACCTTAGGTACGCACAGATTTAAAGACTTTATTTTATTCTGTTCTTTACCAAATGAAAGGTTAACGTAGTAATGAAAAACTATAGGTAACTTATTAAAGTATGCATGCGTTATATATAAAGTATATTATTTTTTCTAATGTTTTTTAATTAGTATAGAAGTAAGAAATAATAAATTGACCTATTGTAGTCATAAACTATTATTTGTGTTAAGGGCTAAGTATTCAGAAAAAGGGTGTGGTTCAGTTATTTTTAATATGGAAGAAAATGAAAATATTAACTAGTATATAAGTATAAATAATTTGCTAAGTAAAAAATTTTTTTTAGGTATTGGATAATTCTTAAAAATATTTTTTAATTTAAGTTATTTTATTAGTTTAATCGGTACAGTGATAACGAAGTACTAAACATACATACATACGATGTGTAAGAATCATGAATGGGCTGTCTATTTTTAAATTGAGGTAAACAAACGAAGCTCTTCGTAGACTAGAGCACATCTGTTGAGATTCCGCGGCGAAGCACGCGAACGATTAGAAAAATTCAGTGAGTATTAGTTTACATTTGTTGTAAACTGTGTGTCAAAATATCCGGCGTCAAAATAATTTTTAAACTTTTAATGAGTTTCTTTACAAACTACAGACATTAAGTAATCGTTCTATAAATAACGGTTTTGTAGTGGTATGAGCCTGCTGTATGCTTTTATTAGCCTGCAGCATGAATGGGCCGGCTCGTCTGGGGAAGTACCACACTCCCACAGAAAACCGACGCCTGAATGGGGGCTATCACGGCCGCCATGCTCCGTTCGGTGAGTGGGAGAGCCTGAGGCCCAACTTCTCCGCCCTGCCCATTTGGGGAGGCCGGTAACGCTTCTGTGACATCTAACCCCGCGGGTGTTGAATGTCTATGGGCGGTGCTGATCACTTAACATCACGTGACCCATCTACTCGTTTGCCTCCCTCTTACATAAAAAACGGTACTATAGTATTTATTCGATTAAACTTATTAATTTTAGTTTTCTTAGTATTCTCTGGAATAGATTTATGGTAAGAATAAGGTTTTAGATTTAAAATATATTGATCTATATGATTTTTATTCAGCATCTCACTCCTTATGTGTGTACTGTTGAAACTTGCTTAATTTAATTAGTCAAAACTTTTACTTAGTGCTCCTATAGTTAAAGGCTTGTCAGTCCCTTGCTTGGTTACAAATAATTACTTATATCTCTCATGAACCGTACATTTTTTCGGGATAATCTAAATAAAAGTATCTTTTAGTCATAGTCCACCTCTGTACCAAATTTCATCCAAATCTGTTCGGTATTTTTGTGTTATACGCATACAAAAATACAGACAGACAAATAAAGAAATCAAAAACATATTTTTGTGTTCTAGGTCCTATAAAGACGCCCATAAAATATATGGGCGTCTTTATATCTCCTTGAATATCTATAATATACAGATACAGTTAAGATACAGTTTTATTATACATATGTATGTATATGTTTTAGTAACAATGGACAGTTAGATGTTCAAGTGACAATAGAGTACCGTTTTCCCCTTTGAAGACGATACCTTTAAAAAGGGTCACATCGCAAGTCAGTCTAGAAATTTTTCCTCAGAAACGTGTCAAGATTAGAAATTGATATGAAATATTCGAAAAAAATGCGATTAATATAACGATATTAGAATAAACAGATAATGAAACCGTTAAACACGTATGTATGTAGAGTAAGCATAATTATGCATGTCATGTTCCTAAGTGCGTTTGTCAACACAGGTTACTTAGCACTAATGTGTCCGGTCGTCGGGTACAAAGGGTATGCATAAACAACTGGCCATAATGTACTACAGCTTCATTTAAACTCCTTAGAGCTGAGCCTTATCATCACTGCGAGCTTGTATATCCATATAACTTTGTACATTGTCGTTATACGGCTATAACGGGGAGTGGATTCTACTCTTACGTAATAGTTTTATTTTTCAAAATCATACTGCACAATTTTGTGGCGGTATATTGAATAAAAAGCTGTGACATACGCCTGACGTATGTACATGAAAAAATTGTAAGGATTCCATGCTTGCCCCTTGGCTACGGAACACTAAAATTTGAGCTTGGTTAACTTTGTTCACACACACACATACTCAACAGCTAGTAGAAAAATAAAGCATCATTTTAAAATTACGAAATAATATTATGTTGATTTCATGTCATGCTTAGAATCTGAGTTATTGATAAAAGTAGTTATGCACGTCGCGGGCATAAGTTGGGTTTAATATAATTAAGTAAATATGAAAGGATAACGCATCAAAAAAAATCCATTTCATATTACACGTGTATATTTAAATGGAATTAACTAGTCCCATTTCAAATTATATGCGGCTCGAGTTTGTTACTAAATTTCTTTCTTTATCGTTTCATTTTTTTGTTTGTTACCTGTATGTTTGTCGGTTAGTCCAGAGTATTCTTGGAATTTTAATAAAGGGTTAAAATGTTATAGATTAACAAAAAGGATACTTTTATCCCTAAAATATTAAGGGTTCATCCCTAAACATTTTAATTACATAACGCCGCTTAGAACTTGAGATATTAACAACGCATGAGAAAGAAAAAGAGCATTTAATACAATAAATTTACAAAATACCATTGGTATTTGAATGAAAAATTCCTATTCACGCTCCGACGACTTCCCATAAATATAAAATGTAATTCAATGGTATAAAAATATAGACCGTCTGTTTTTTTAACTTTCTGTTCGTTATATATAGATGGTTAAAATTATGTACTTTCAGTAATCATCAATTCATTAAAATAATATGATATCATTCGAGTCGCGTCGGAGCTTACGGTCCGCTACCTGAATTAGATGATTTGGAATGGTTACTGGTTACACAAAGCTACTATCGTCTGAGTTCTATAACCCAAAAGGTAAACCAGAAACCGTAGCTTAACGTGTCTTCTAAACACGGAATCATCTTTTTGAATGGATTTATTTTTTTTATGGCAGAGAGAAGCAAACGAGGAGGCGGGTCACCGCCGCCCATAGGCAACTGCAACTCCCGCGGAGTTACAGAAGCGTTGCCGGTCTATAAAATACCTCCATCCTCTCCATTTGGGGAGGGCGGAGAAGTTGGATAGACAAGCAATATCTTAGAAACCATTTTTTACAAAAATCCTTTCCACATTCCAAAAATTATTTTTAATAATTAATAAATAAGAATCCTGAAGAATCTTCTGATCCGAAGATTGTGGATTCTACAACCTCCGAATCACAAGTCAAACGCCTTGATCATTGGACTGCCAAGACAGTTATCATTAGTAACGAAGTGAATACTATAAAACTTATTAAAAACTAGTAATATTTAATTTAATGTAATAAATTTTTTATTCAAAGGAATTCGTAGTAGATAAATGTGCAACATTTAAAGGCAGCAGGTTTTATCTTAATAGAGGCATGGTTGAGCGCCGCAGCTATCGTAGCCATGGAGATATATGTACGTACAGTGGCAAATGCATCTCGATTAGTACTGTCGATAGTTCTACAAGTACTGATTCTAGTAACTATATGTATTCTTTTTCAATGATTATTAAAGAGTACATATAGTTACTAGTGAAGACAAAAAATAAGAAAAAGTCGAAACCTATTACTTTGTCTAATTATATTTTGTAACAAAGTTAGTCATCTATACAAAGCAAAAAACACTCACACACTTATCACGAAATCTCAGAGACTACATAGGGTCTGCTAGGGGTCTTAAATAAAGGACGTACATACATAGGTAATTGCTAATACGGGATTATGCAACATTCCCACGAAAATTATAGGTCCCGAGCGGTAGTCGCGCGAAAAAGCTAGTATAAATTATAAAATAATTATACTTTTATACTTTAACTTGACGGTATAAAGTGAGTACTACGTTTAATCTAGAGTAGGTATGTTTTTCTAAGCATTAGTGCCTTTGTAAAGTTGTCTGAAGGTACCTAAAAAGATTTAATGCTCTCTCAGTTTCTTAGTATAAGATGGTGTGCAAAGTAAAAAATTAAGTAGTTATTTTTTATTACATAACTAGTAATTTTTATATGTACATAATAGAAAAGAAGTCGAACCGTTGGATAGTTCAATCAAGGATAAGATAGTATACCATCGTATCGATATAGAAATTATAAAGTAATAGCTCTATTCATACACACGACCATGGTGGTTGATACATCCGTAGAAAGCTCTACAAGCTCTTAAAAGTATGTACTCGTATTGAATGGTTTCTTTTTCAGTTTCTTCTTACGCATTATAATCTGTTGAGTACCATTTGTTTACGACTATTTACACAATTAAGTAAAATATTAGTTCTAAATTTTAGGGCTAAATATAAGTAATAATACAATCAATCTTATTCCCATAAAAAAAAAAAATTAGTTTGTGATGGATGTGCTCATATTGTTTAGAAAATAAATATTTTCTCTTTTTTTTTTATTTGAAATAATGCGATGGAAATCATTTTAAATGTGTCAGTCGCTTTTGAATAATGCAAATCATAAAAATCAATAAAGGGTAGGGTATGTATTAAGAATGAGTTAAAAATCAATAATTATTGTTGATTATATATAACTTTTGTCATATAAGTAGGTACATGAGCCTGCTTAATGCTCATGCTCATGCAAGGGCTTCGATTATTCAGTAAGAGTGCATAATGTGATACATACAAAATATGTACGTAATAATAGTTCAATATCCTGAACCAAAATTTGAAATGGTCATCAATATTTTTTAAACAACTCAAATAGTACCTCAAATATTTTCATTATTCTATAACATCAGTACTAGACAGTGCTATCACGCACCGTCTAGAATAAGAAAAAGTTGAGAGTTTTATAGTGATGTTACGTATTTTCATAGTTTATTGAATAATGCACTCGTGATTATTTTTGTGCATTATGCGCTCATGCATTTATAAATATACGTTCTGAATTATAACTTGTATTAGTTATGAAAATATTTATACTATCTCAATATGAATAAAATATTAAATTAAATAAACGGCTCCGCCACCTAACCGTATAAAAAGGTACCTGAGAGACATCCACATAATATTTTATGACTTTTTAAAATACCTTTTAGGTAAGTAATGTATATGTGATACCAAAAAATATATTCAAAATTTTAGATTAAAAGCTTTTCACGTGCTTTATTTTTTTAACTTGTATAACTTTGCTTTTAATAATAAATTGAGCTCAAAATAGCCGTATCGATTTTAGTTTCTCAGACTTTTGAGAAACGTATTTATCCAAAGTTCTTATTTTATAAAAAAAAAACAGGAACTTTTGATCTGGGATGGTCTGTTTGTTAGTTTAAAATTTTATAATGTTAAGGTATCATAGAGAAATAAAAATTATGATGAATATAATATAGTACATACATACTGTGTATGCAGAAATAAGGTAAGTTCAAAAAAGTTAATTCTAGTAAACATATTTAGGTAAGTAAATATTTCATATATTAATATGATTTGAATATTGATTTATTTCACATACATTATACATTCAATTCGAAATTTACGCGAACGAAGTAGCGGGCAACAGCTAGTCAATTAATAAGCGAATTTATTTTTGAAGTCATTCAAGGTTAAACAATAGATATCAGTTACACATTTGGAATCGTGAACTTGGAACAAGATATTGTATTCACGACATATTCGAATTAGAGGGTTATGATGCGAAACATTATTATTACAAAATGGTATTGAGAAGGGGACGATGTTCTTTTATTAAAGGCGTGGCCTTCGACTTTTGCTTTTGTCTACCCTTTAACGGTCTTGTTGGAGTAATGGCAAAGATTTTCCTTTGAAGCCAAGAGATACCGGGTTCGAATCCCAGTGAGGTTATGATGGAAAATCTTTTCTGATTTGCCTGAGGCTTGGATAGTTATCTCTATATGTATTTATTATAAAATATAGCGTTGAGTTAGTATTCCATATATACAACTATCGAACTTACTCGTATAATGGAGCTAACTCAATTTTTGTGATATTTCCCTATATATTTATTTAAGGAAAAAGTCACTGTATCTGTATTTAATGACCAAATGACGAATGTCTATTGTACTTAATGATGTATTCAGATAAACACTCTTTTCAATACCTATACAGAAATTGTACGCAACTTTATCATGTTTGTTTTCATCACTAACGATCCGGAGCACTTGTTAAGCCTAGTCATCGCAGTTTCCCTGTACTACATATACAAACATCATTAAATTTTTACCAACTTCGAATAAATGAATATTTTAAAAAGTGTATTACATATTTATTTAAATTACATTGCCATTGGACAAGTAGTTGAGAACTTACGAGCAACAAGCAATTGCCATTTATTGTTCAATACTTAATGCCCTTCTTTCGAATGAGAAATTGATCTCAATTTGTGTGATTTGACTCTATATTTATTTATTTATTGAATAAGAAATTTTCCGTTTTCATATATAATAGTAAATATAGAATAGATGCACACAATCTATATACTATTTACTCTCTTTCTCAGTCTGTACGAAATATTTGTAAGTATAGAAGTAATTTATAATATTATAAGTAAACGGCAAAATATTGATTGTTTTTCTTTTGTTGAATGCGATTAGGCAGGAACTACTGGTCTAATTTGAAAAATTCTTTTCTTTTAGATAGTCCAGTTGTCTAGAAAAGCTATAAGCTACTACGAGAACAACAGACTATAATTAATTATATAGATAGATAATGCTGACTCGCCGCACGTTTCCATTTTATTCTTTAGGAATCCTTTATTAAGTAAATAAATATATTCATATCCCTTTTAAAGTACACCTGAATATTTTGGACATGACACGAAGAAAATTTTAGATTTTTTATATAAATTACGCGAGTTAGGTTTGGCTGAAATTTATTAAAGTTCGTACTTGTGACCTTTTACATAATTTGTTAAGTATAATTAAGTATAATTTGTTAATAGATAGAATTTTCCACGTTATTTATGAGTTGTTTTCGAAAAACATACCGAATTACAATTCAATCATAAGGCGCCAACGTAAGCTTGAATAATAGGTATATTTGAACTGGACTATAATATAGTAATTTTCTCATGAAATCTAGATTGTTACGTAGGTTTAATGGCGAGTATTTTGAGAAACAACAGATTGTCTGTGATATAATATTTTACGGATCAAATTTGGCGCCCTATTTTAGTGCTATTTTCGAAGATTGGATAAAAATGTATTATTATATTTTATTTCGATTAGAAAAAGAAATTCAGGTTATATTATATAATACTAGCCGACTTCGTCAAACTTTGCTTGAGTACTTTGTTCGTACCCTTTTAATCTTTTAAAGCAACTGTCTTTGAAGTTTCAAATTCCAAAATAATATAAGCATACCAAACCTCTGCGATCAAATTCTTTCTTTAATGATATATTTTCATCTTTTCCATACTCCACATGCCACGTTATAAAATAAATAAGGTTTTTAATATCCTTTTTATATTTTCTTATTTCGAACTAGCTTATGCCCGCGACGATTTCTGGTCAGGTTATGATGGGGAATAACCTTTTTCTTATTTGCCTTGGTCTTGGATGTTCTTTTTTATGAAAGAGGGAGGCAAACGAGCAGGCGGATCATATGATGTTAAGTGATCACGGGCGCCCATAGACACCTGCAACACCCAGGGGGTCACAGAAGCGTTAAAGAGATTTACTTATATGTTTTTTTATTGAAGGTTCCGATGTCGTATTGGTCCGGAAATACCGCTGCAGACAGTTCGTGCCACAGTTACGTGGTATGAAGTTTCTTTTAAAACGTATGGTGGTCGACTGTCATTCGTCCAGACGGAATGAATGAAAGTTTAGTTTGCGGCGGGTAGTATTGTGTAGAAATTCTACTTATAGCGAGTATTGACTCGAACAACTCCTTAGAACACTCCCCGTGACAGATTCGGTAGAAAATGCACGGACACGCAACATCCCAGCGCAGCGCCAGACTGTCCAATTGATTGGTGAGGTCTCGGTCGTCAACGATTCGAATCGGTCGACGTTGATACTGGTGTGCCCCAGCCGAAAAGTGGGAATAGTATTCCACGTGGGGCCTCACCTGAGCCTCCAACACTACAGTGTTGGAGGTGGTGTGAAGATATAAAATACCGCCTCGCCTTACCAAAGACCAATTTGGCCTTATCCTCCAAATGACCTCGTAACTGGACGCCATTCGACTTGACATCAAGGGAATTGTTCTGAAATTCTGCAGATACGACAAAAGAGGTATTTTTAACGGTGTACGCGCAAACCTGTATCTTTGTGGGGTTAAACTGAACAAGGTTACTTTCACCCCAAACCGAAACTAATTATGTGGTTCAATTTACAACAAAAAAACATACTCTAAGGTTTAAGATCTTATATATACATAAATAGTCATTTAAATGTATGATTTACATATATGTGTTATTTACTATTACAAAATATAATGATAGAGTTTAAAGAGAACATAAGATTTTTGCTACTTATTACATATATATTTTGCAAAAGTTTGAACCCTTTTATCGGAATAAAAGGCATTCTATAACTTTTTCTGTGTACCAAACGTAGATAATAAGTATAAAAAAACGTTTCTTGACAAACAAACAAACGCACATTTGCTTTTCCTTAAATATTTTTTGAAAGTTTACATTTGTGGGTTCTATTTTCATATGTACTCGTATGTACAAGCGAGTGACGCGCCGGGCTTTGTGTCTGGGCTCTGAATGAGAAATAAGACTGAAATGAAACGTCACTGTGTTGGAGAACGCGCTCCGTGGTAAACTGGACCTTGTAATTTTCATAACAATTACCGTTTACTTATTATTACGCGTTTCTTTAGTAAAGTTAGGACACTGATAGGTAAGTAAGTAAGTAGTATAATACCTGTGTATTATACTATTCAAGAAATAATATTTTGTGGCACTGCACTTATTTGTCCTATTCTGAAAATGATATGTGGTTTTACATATACACGACATCGACATCGACAAAGAATTTAACTTAAGCTAATGGATAGAGATTAAATGGTATTTAATGTAATATAAAGTTCGCTGATTGAGCTACAAAATATCAACATGCATGGCATGCTCTTTAGTAAGAATCATAAAATTTGATATAAGTACATATAAAAAAATATACTTTAAAATCCTTGTTGTATTAAATAAGTCACTAAAAACGCAACACTTCACTCGATATATCTCGCATACTCGTGGCTCAAAAATCGCAGGAAATACGTTCATTAATTATTAAAAAAGCGGTACATAGCATTATCGCATCTGAAACTTTTAATAAGCTTACGTAGTCTTTTTTGTCCGTAATGAGTGACAGTCATTGGATTTAAGAGTAAAAGACCGTCTGATAAAAGAAAACAAATGTTTAATTTTATTATTTTACAAGACAGGCATCAGAGAGCAAAACAGCCATTAAATAATATAGCGATTCATTATTATAATACAAATGTTGTGTGTAGGTGACACTTTCTATTAATTTCTCACCTCACACCACAGAATAATCCATAACCTTGGAAATAAATGATGTCATATACAGCGAGGTTAAACAGGACTTTAGGGAGATTTTGGGTAAAATATTAGTTCAGCAAGTACCTATCTATCAAATTTAATCGTAAATGGTATAAAGGACATAAAGATAGGATATTTCAACGGTAAATTAGGCTATACATCATGTTGCTATCATGGGTACTTGACAGTATTATCAACTACTCACATGGCAATATATTAAGCAAATTTCATCATTCATGAATCAATATGTAGTGTTCATGGAATCTCATTCTCATAAATCTGTCATACCAAATTGAATTAGCCGGGATTTATGCAACATATTTTTAAATGCATGTTTAATATATTACTGTCAGCAAAAATAGTGTAACAAAACAACGAATCAGTAATTTGAATTAAACATTAAATAGTTGATTGAAGTTAGCAAACCTAATAAAAAGTCTTTTTTGAAAGAGGGAGGCAAACGAGCAGGTGGGTGACATGATGTTAAGCGGTCACTGCCGCCCATAGACAACTGCAACACCCGCGGAGTCACAGAAGTGTTGCCGGCCTTTAAAAAGCCCCGTTTGGGGAGAGCGGGGAAGTTGGGCCTCTGGCTCTCCCATTTACCGGACGGAGCATTCAGACGTCGGTCTTCTGTGGGAGTGTGGTACTGCCCCGGACGAGCCAGTCTATTCATGCTGCAGGCTAAAAAAGCATGCAGCAGGTTCATACCACTACGATGCTCTTTAGGATATATGGAGATTAATATATTACAATTATCTGTAAAATATCTATTCTATTTCGCATATTGTCTACAGCTGCTCTTAAATCTCCATAATTTTCATTTAACGCATGTAATCTCTTGAACATCCCATTCTAAGTTCAGCTTAGTCATAAATCCAGAGGATCTACCTCGGATGGGCTTACAATGATGTAGAATATGTATGTTCTATAACTATTTCTATTGTATCACAGATCACGTACTTGTGCGTCCTGAATTAACATCTATCTCAATTTTGGTCTAGACTTATATAGTTTTAGGCGTTGGCACTGGCCATATTTTATACTAGCTCACCCGTGCCCAATTCGTCTTGGGCACGGGCAACAAACAAACAAACAAACAAACAAACAAACAAACAAACAAACAAACAAACAAACAAACAAAGTGACTATGACCTATTAAAAACTAGGCTACTTTCTATTCCGGAAAAATGTACGGTTCCTAAGGGATATAATTTATTGTAACCGAGCAAGGGGCATGACAAGATAATATAGTAACCGATGGTCGGACGAAGTCGCGAGCATTAGTTAGTTTAATCATAAAAATCTAAGAGTAGAACATACTAGCTGAA
>JADGIL010007309.1:678-25682 GCA_020352625.1 Cactoblastis cactorum | reverse complement strand
ATGTCCCTACCTACAAGATGGCAAAAGATTATCGAACAAAATGGTACATACATACTTTAGTTAAATGTCAATAAACTATACTAAAAAATGTTTTGAATTTTCTTAAAAAATGCGAAGGAACTTTTTCCCCGACCTATTATATCAAAAATTGAACAAGACTACTTTTAGTAAAACACAATTTTTTTTATCGAATACTATATAACATATGCTGTATTTGACATGGCTAAAATATTTGTTTATATCCAAACAATTTCAAACGAATCCAATTAAATCTTTCAATACAAAAAAGGGGTTTATCGACTCTATCATTAAGTCGTTTCTGCCATGAGAATAATTGTGGGAAAATCGGAATTGCGCAACATATTACTAGAGTTTTAATATCCGCAGTTTCCATATCCGATCACCGTCACTAATTTTATGTCCAAATAGACGGTTCCTAATGGTTTTGTTTATTTTCAGTTCGTACATTAATCTTTTACCAGGACAATAGACGAGTGGAGATACCCTGAATATTTAACTATCTTTCGTACTGTTGGGATCAAATTAACATTTGAAAAGGGTTAATATTTGAATTCAATTCAATTTAATCTATAATATCCGCGACTTTTCGATATTCGCTAAGCGCGAATTGTATTCACGCACAAAAGGTTCCATACATCCCATTAACTATAAAAAATGTAAAAAAAAAACCAAGTATTTCGTATGAATAGTTATTCTACTTTAATTATTTTAAGTGATTATGACAAAATAATGTGAGAAAAATCCAATCAAGCTGACCTGTTGTCGTCATTAATTAATAAAAAAATAATGTTTTATGTAATAGCTCAATTATATATTTATTTTATTCTTGTTTTTCTATTTGCTGTTATAGCCACAATAGAAATATATCGTCAATGAAAATTCAGCTATCACGGTTCATAAGATACAACCTGGCACAAACAGAACAGAGAATGAAGTCTTAGTAAGATGGTCCCAATTTTACCATTTAAGTACAGAACTAGATGATTCATTCAACTTTTCGTTTAATGGGATTATTTAATTTTAGACATGATGTATTTATTCTAATAATAATATGGTTTCAACATTTATATGTTAAAAGTCTATTACCGTTGAAAAACTACTTTAGGAGTAGCATAGGCTAGTTTTTAGACCGTAATTCCTATGGAAATGAAAAAATCGTGAGACAAACTGTAGAGCGGACAATCAAGTGCTTACAAATAGCTTTAACAAGATTTCTCTTATATAAGTACTACTAAGATAGCTAAAGAGCGGGTACATCGCGCAAGAGGCTGTAATCTGAAGTAAGAAGCCAGTTATGCTTTGCCCACTTTGATAACACTAGACGGCACTCAAGTTCGTTTCGCCATTAATTTAATAGCGATACGGAGTTTTGATCTACTCTAAATATACATTATATTATTATTTCAATATTTACACAATTTTAATATTAAATGTGAGATGAAAACTGGTTGTTAATTAAGCTCTTTTTTATTAAATTTTATTAAAATGAGATATAGTTATTATAAGTCTTAGAAAATATTCGGTTTTATATGTCATTATTCTTTAGTTTAGTTGTTTTATTAGTTATTGATATGAATATATTGCTTGCAAAAATTAGGTATTATAGAAGGAGAAGTTGGATCAATTGAATTTTTAATTCACAAATCTTAACTAATCGAAACTCAGCTTAACTAAAAACTAATTATTTTATATTCTCATTATACTATATTTTTATCTATTCTCTAATTGACAAAGGACAGTCTAAGTAAAAATGCACGAAGAATAGTAATACACTATGGCAACATACGACCAAAAGCTGTTCATGTGAGAGCCGTCGACCATTTCTAAACTGAACATATTTTATTAAAAAAACCTACTATATACAATAAATCTACTAATCGTCTGCTAGCAGCTAACGTGGCTAGCTACTCGCGCTTGGCTAAACTTCAATTGGATCCTATGCCGTCATCAGTACTCTATAACGCCGGTACCATCTATCAGGGTTTGAAAGTCATGTTAACTGTCATATTTAGCTAATTTTTCTTTGGTGAAGGTAGATTTTTTTTTTTTAATTTGCATCTTTTAAATTAAGTTTCTAAACCCTAGATATCTGTCCTAACTCTACTCATTATCTCTACTTCTAAACGTTGTATCAAGGTAAATCAACTGTGAAAACTACGACAGATAGATGTAAAATTTGTAGCTTCTTCCGCCAAGTAATTGAACATTAGATCGGCGAACATCTCCTGAAGATGCTCCGTGGAGGAGCGAAACACGTGTTGGGTGGTAGTGGTGGTGGTGTTGCATCGCTTATGCATGTCGCATGTTACTACGAGCGTGCGGGCGGTGCACTTGCATATCACTAATTACTACCGACTTGGTGGAAGAAGCTACAAATTTTTCACCTCTCTGTCGTAACGATAGTCTTCCGCAAAGAATGCCTGGTTCTATTAATTACTGTAAAAACTGCATCAAACTTCATTTAATAATTGCGTGATGCGCATACAGACATACATATAGACAAAAAGACAGACAATAATAATAAAAATAGTTTTGGCTTCTATTGGCCCTATAAAGGCCTTTTACAATGTTTTCTCTCATATCTTTGTATGTACAGACTTAATCCAGTTACAGTTTTATTACATGTATAGATAATGTCTGGGACATGAAAAATGTTCTCTCGAAAATCTATACGAACCATATGAGTATTTATATACAAAAAGCTAAATCCTATACTATTAAACGAGCATTATTTGTATAATATACATATACAAAAATATTACTCGTATAGTATTGGATACAAATGTAACAATGAAAGTGTGCTTATTAGTTTATTTCATAAAGACTCTGATATTATAAATATATAAGCAGAGTACTTTCATCAATAGTGCTGAGCCCTTTCAACATCTGTACCTCAAGCAACCCACCATATAAGTACAATAATGTTATACTGCGTTAATTTATCTGGTTCAATGCCTATCACGCATTTTCTCGCATGGTTTTATTTCTTGGATTTGCCAAATGGGGAAATTGTTGTACGAAATTCCATTATCTTACGCTTATTGCATACCGAATGCCTAACGTATTGTTTAATAAGTACCCCATAATACAAGTCTGAGTTTAAGACTTACTTATTTTGTGTGATTTGACTCTTCATTTGTCCTTATTTTAATATTTATTGTACTCTAATAACGAAAATTCTTTGCGCTAAGCATCCTTGAGCATTACAACAAAAATTATGTATCTCAAGAACTCGGGAAAGGTTGGAAATTTATAAATAAATTATGAAAAAGATTTTCTAGAGCCAAGTACGATTTTCCAATAATACAATGTAAGGATATTTCCAATAATGTAATACATGAATAGTAGTTGCATACCTAAATATAAGAATATCGGCATGAAAATTGCTAGACTAAAAGGAGATTGGTACACGTGTATTGCATGCGGGCTGCAATTTGAAAAAAGACACCTTATCACCTTATTAAAGAGCTAAACCACGCTATTTTACGTGGGAGGGCTCTCATTCCCGTGGGAATTATGCGACAAAAGGTAAGTAGTTCATATCTTTCCTGAGTAACATTCTAGTCATAATTAGTAAGACATTGTGTCTTATTAAAATAATAGATACTAATTAACGCCTACATGCAGAACTTTAAAAAAAAACTTGCAATGTTTGTGTAGATGGTTAATAATTAGCATTTGTGAAGATAAATAAATATTGATAAGCATAAAGATGAAAAGCTCCTTTGCTACTAACGTCATAATAACTTCAACAGGCTACAGAAAAAAAAATAAACTCTATGTTTAAGCTGTGTATCTTTATCTATCCTTACGAATAACATGGAGTGTAATTACAAGGATTTAATGACTGCCACGTACTGTCGTAGATCTTGAATACATGGATTAAGTTTTTAGGATGTCATAATTTATAACTACCTAAATTAAAATGTACATATATATGAGTATTTGTTTTCATGCTTAGTATAATTTTATTCTATTCATGCCCCTATTTTTTTATTATTTCTGTTTTCTCGATATTATGATTATTATATTTTCCTTATTCTTTAAGTTATATCAAAGAATAAATAAAGAAATCTTTTAAGAACAACCATGACGCTGTTTTCTCGATATTATGTTTATTATATTTTCTTCATTCTTTAAATTATGTCAAAGAATAAATAAAGACCACTTTTAAGAACAACCATAACGCGCCGTTCTCTGATATAAATACCTTATTTCATCTGAACTTACCACAAATATCCACTCAATAAATCTTCCTCAAAACACAAAATTGTCTAACGAACACAAACACTCACAAAAAAATCAACTTTAGTCCATAAGTATCACGCGATTTTTAAAGTTTTTTTTATCATATGAGAAGAGTTTCCCTCCGAGACTTACGTAAGTACGGTCGAGGAGGCAGGGGTTACCGCGGCAAGTCGCTCGCGGCCGCTCGTGCCGCGACGCCGGTCTCCACTGCCGCCCTGCCAGCGCCCCGCGCATGCCTGCCTCTCCGCACAACCATCTGAAAACTTACCAAACCGATTCTCTATAAAAAGTGACCGAGTACTCAGAACTTTGTGTGCCTAATCAAAACCAGTGGTTGTATTCTTCACGAATTTTACCTGTTTAAATGACTTATCACCGCCCAATATGAAATTTATGTTTAGTCTATAAATTAAATATATATTGTATGTATACAGACATATAATAAATATATATTGTATGTGAAATATAGTACATGTGAAATATTTACTCTTCATAGGATATATAGCATAGAAGCAAAAATTATTATATTTAGAATTTTTAATGACTGTACGTTTGTACGCGCATCACGCAAATGGAGTTTTCCCTATTGTATTGCAGAAGGTCTAACTTAAAATATAGCGTAGGTTAAGTCTTGATACGCCGATTAATATATAATAATTGACAATAGTGGATAGGCGCGGACAACGTCACGGAGAAAAGCGTTTAATAATTAGAGTATTTATCATCTAAGGTTATCTATTAAACATATTATCGTTATTGTATTACTGATCATTGTTAAGGGAAAAAGCTTGAAACAATTGATTTTCCTCATAGATGATGAACAAGCAACCTGTTACTATATAGCTTCGTTCTCTCTACTCCGTAAAAGGTAAAGACGTGGTACTGTATCTATATGAACATTTTTTTAAGAAATTGCTCTCTTGCTTGCCGAAAATGTAACTTATGATTTTTTTTTATGTTACAGAAAGGCAAACGATCAGGCGGGTCACGTGATGTTAAGTGATCACCGCCTCCCATAGACAACTATAGCACCCGTGGGGTCACAGAAGCGTTGCCGGCCTATAAAAAACTCATTTGGGGAAGGCGAGCCTCTGGCTCTCCCACTCGTTCAGGCGTCGGTCTTCTGTGGGAGTATGGTAATTGCCCGGACGAGCCGGCCCATTCATCCTGCAGACTAAAAAAGCATGCAGCAGTATAACAACAAAAAAACAAAAAATAGATAGATGATTACATCAATTATCTTTCGAGAGATGTAAGATGTATATTGGAAAAGAACAGGACAGGACATATGAAACATCTTCAAGACAGTATTACAATCCCGGCAAACCATCCTTAGTCTAAAATTGCCTTGTGTGTATCTTGCATTTAATATTCGAGTGGCTAGGATAACGTACTTTCTAACTTCTAATTTATTGGCATTGACAAAACTTCTTTTCTTCTTTGAATGAGTTTTTAGTGAATATCAATATTTTATACTAAAGATTGCTTTACTTAAAATGTTTCTTATTTATTTTTTATTGCACCCTATACTAATTATAATTTTTTTTTTGTCACTCAAACTGCTGGATTGAAACATTTACAACTGAGAAAGCGAGAATAAAGATTTAATTATTTAAGGAGAACAAAATCAAAAAGGTATGTTAAATAAAGTGAAGAAGGTAGAATTCTAATTTATATATTTCGCCGGGAGGTAATTTATAAAAAACGTTCTTAGTTCTTTTTACAGTTTGTTTAGTATTGACCCGTCTGAAAACCTTACTTATACAAAAAAAGAATGTCTTTGTTCGACAGACAACACATTTTACCCAAGCTTTTTACGGCTATCTTTGAAGATGTCTTAAAATCCCTTGATTGTGACAGTTAAGAAATTAGCATCAATGGTACTTAACTTGTAATATTTGGAGAAAATCTTACCGATCTTCAAATAATGCTTAAAGCCTTCATATTCAGATCTGTGTCAGGATGAATAAGTCGAAAACTTAGAACGTAATGAATAGTTCTTTCTTATTTAAGGTTTAATTTATTTTTATCTATTTACATTATGTTTTTGTAGTAATTAAGTCAATCAAATGTTATTAATAGTTTATGAAATAAAAAAAATACCAAATCCATGTCCTGTCCATCCACAATGCCGTAAAATCAGCTTATACAATCACTGTGTTTGGCCCACTATGAACGCTCATAAAGGAGACAAATTGGTATAAAATGAGAACCAAGGAGAAATGAGAACTAAGCTCGGCATCAGTTTACAAGATCGTGTACCGACCGAACACAGTGATTCGACGGCACAGCGTACCGTAATATGGGACGTTAGGGACACAACATGAAAAGAGTTTCCAAACATATATTAATTACTGTGTCATAAATGCACCATAATTTAAATACTAGGAGGTATACATAGAGTATATTACTTTCGATGAATGAATGAATGAATAAATAAATAACTGAACTTTGCAGCAAACGTGTAATAGTAAGTGTATAAAGTCTGTGGAGCGTCTAAAGGGGATGCGGCTAAGCGATAATGAAAAGATAGCTCCCAGCCCTTTGGTATAGAGATACTCGATCAGCCTATAAAAAAAAATATATAAATATATATACATATCTCACGTTATATCTAAGTTTTCATGCGTTTATACATTAAAACTGTAAGGAACTTCCTTATTTTAATTAAAACAATATATACATTGTTACATATGCTTTTATGCTGGCAATTATTATTCTTTACACAATCCAAATTTAACCGCAAGAAAGCCGGCGTAACCTTTTACTGGTAGTCCAGCAACGTTCCTTACAGCATATATTGTTAGAGGTAGCCGTGGGCCGTAGTTTCACTGTTCTAGTGATGTTCAGTAAGATTTTTTGCATTCGTGAAAATTTATCGACAATACATGGATATTTTATTATAAGCTGGCCCATAGTTTGACATTTCACTTTGACTGTGTTTAAATCATTTAAATAGAATATAGCCAAGCCAGATTATATAAATGAAGATAGTCACATTCTAAAATATTTAATTTAAGATTCGTTGACATTATTTAATAAATATATAGTTTTTAATTAGTTGTATAACCATATTATATGGTTGGATCATTACAAAAAAACATTATAAAAATATAAAAAATAATAATTGTTGCGTGGTTCTTACAAAGCGAGCAACAAAGAGAAATATTATAAGCCAGAGTATGTATGTATGTATGTCCCTCGAGTCTGCGCGTGATAAAAATTTCTTTTTGATTTGCCGAAAATATACACAAATAATACTAAAACTGATACAAATATTCGCGAATACAACTATTTGATACGTCACTAAAGTACCTATGTGTTTACTGTCATTGTGTGCGGTCTGCACGTGATTGGAATTAAGCAGCCACTGGCCCTGGCCTTTTTTGCACAGCAACGTTGTCACGAACCCCGCGTAATGTCCATGTAAACATCTCACCCAAATAATCTTTACTTGTTTACTAAGTCCATTTCTTAAAGTAAATTCCATTCTGGCCTAAGAACCAAGATATGTGCAGAATGTAAAAGGCAATAAAGGAGGACACATAAATATAAGTAGAACATCTTTCTAATATGCGGGGAGAACGAACCGTGATTTTTAAATTTCTGTCTATTTATTAAAAACTGAATGAGTAAAACGATATACTATGTTTGCACTATTTAAATAAGGGCAAGACGTGGGTCTTGCTACACATTTCCACCGCTGTGTTTTCTGTGACGACCACGCTTAATAAGCAATGAAGCCCATTAAGTCAGGCAAACTAAGGCTGTCATTAGAAACTCATAAACATATACATATAATCATTAAAGAAGGAAAAGAGGGAAGAGAAGATTTTTATATATACTTATGTAGATGTTTATATGTATTTTTGTTGTTGAAATTTTGAGGCAAGAAATTTGACTACAATATAATTACACAACTTTAATAAACATGAAAATAAACACACGAAAGGGAAAATAAACTAAGTTATATTCAAGTACTTGTTTGACCCTTACACTCAAAGCCGCGGTAGTAAATTTTACGGGTAATTATTTTTCTGAATTTCCTCTGAATATAATAAATATGAAATTAGATTAATCACACCTGATAATTTCAGCTTAGAGTTAACTCAATATAACTTTACCTCATTATATTATTTTCACTAACTCTAAATCCTTTGTTTTGCTATTGTGAATGTTAATATGTAACATATAACTTAAGAACCAAACACAAATTGGAACTCGCTAATATAAGGACGGCCAAACTCTAGTAATGGAGAGGCACATCCAGAAAAAGAATATAAGGACGAAAAAACAACAAGTACGAGTATTTAAAGGAGAACAGCTGTATCACAACTCACTTAACTATACTGATATATATAAAATAAAATAAGATGTCAATAGAATAGAATAATACTTTCATAGTCAGCCATTTATATAACTTAGCACCAGAGCAATGAAATTATTTTAATTTTTTTTATATTAATAACAGCGGGGGTTTTTTAAAGGCCGGCAACGCTTCTGTGACCCCGCAGGTGTTGTAGTTGTCTATGGGCGGTGAAGATCACTTAACATCACGCGATCCGCTTGCTCGTTTGCCTCCTTCTTACATTAAAAAAATACACGTGAAATAAATTTAGGAGAAATGGGGAAAAAATAAAAATCTATATTCAGATAGACTAAAGCTCCGAAAAGCATGATAAAAATACTTTTCACGATAAAAAGCATTTATTTATGTTCCGGAAATAGATACCTTTTAAACTCATTATTCCAACATAGTTTAGCCGTGGTATTTATTGATATTTTATAAATAAAAGCTTTTACAAAAACATCCAAATTTAATTAAACAAGATTCAAATTAGGGCAGAATGAAAATTATACAAGTTTGTAACACCAGTATAATATTCAGTAGTTAAGAGAACATAGTTCTCTAGAGCAAAGTGGGCCGCACTGGCGGGCGTCGCGACTGTAGGCCTGAAATAGCCCGAATCAATAGACACCATCGCATTGAGGTAAGAGTCGCGTCACATATAATAGTCTATCGCTTAAATGTGAATATTATACTTAAATAGTTTTATTTTGTAGAATTCTTTTACAATTCACTGCAAGATATAAAAACAACTGCAAAAAAGCAACCGTATTAAAATACCCACGTTATTTTAATGTATTATTTGTATATAAACATAAATAAAACGACCTTTTTTATATATTTATCTATCTAGAAAAAGAAATATAATTTACTTGAATTAGGTAAATGATTTAAAAAATAATATATACCAAGTACAACACATATACAAAACGAGTATTTTATTATTTTTACTAATTCTAAAACCCATTTACAGTTATAGCTAAGCCTCATTAATGAATACGAAGAATTTAACAAAGTTTATTGTTGTACATTTCAGAACATAATTTCGTTAAGTAATTAATTTAATATCCTACATTCCTTCTCAGGTACACAAAATAAATGTTCTCCCTTCATACTTAACTCAAGTTCGAGCCTTCGATACGACTCCGTAATTAGCTTTTCACAACTCATGTAATAAGTCCCATTACATACAAAAGTAGCTGAATTGACAAGATTCCGAAATAGCGTAAGTATATAGCTTATTACTTATAGATAGATCTTACGACTTCTTTTCAAATCAATTATTTTTTTGCCGTTTTCGGTAAATGAGTACCTTTAATTCAATTACTTATATATTTTCATTGCAAATCTACGACATGAAGTTTTTTTAAAAGGTTGTGAGAATATTTTTCAAGGTCGGCCAGTCTGTCTTGTAGGTGTCGATAGTCTGCGATAACCGCTTTTTATTAGATGGCTTGCAAGCCTATTAGCTAGCAGCTTAAAATAAATGGAAACATAATTATCTTGTGTATAAACCCTTAACTACCCCAATAAGATGCATCGAAGATCAGAAGAACGACATACGTCGTTGGCTTCCACAAAAACCGCTTTGCCCACCAGCGACCTAATTAATAGCTTCACCCCACCCCCTCCCCCGGGGAAGATAAAGCCACACATAAAACCTTTTCTGGTTTCGACGTATTCTGCGACTGCCCGCAGATACTTTCCTTGTTTACTGATCGCAGGCATAGAGGAATTATTATTATAAATTTTTAATATGTATTGCAAAGGAAAATACATTTTCTTTTCTGTACTATATAACTGACGTAACGAATTTACGTGGATTTTTCTTTTTTGTAAATATTGAACGTTCAAACTGCGTACAAAATGTGTCTACAAAGTTAAAATTACATTACATATATTAGTTATGCGTAAATCATTAAAATTTTGAAACTATTAAATAAATTAATGAATACATCAGGACATACAAATATTTTTCCAGTAATCCCGATGCTTTATCTCAACAATTATATCCTATAGAGTCATATCGTTGAGAGTTTTATCCAGTGTAATGTTAATAAATAGTCAAGTCCAAGTGGTGCTTTTGACTTAACCAATAAATTCTAACACTATCGCGAAATGTTCCGCACATTTGCAGTTGAATTCAAAATCCGTGGCCGATTCAGCATCCATTTGAAATGCCAGCATTGGGATACTCCCAAAGGCTTTACTTACTAGTTTGCCTACTTTGCGGGCTTCAATCTCAGTTTTATATGCAATAATTTTGAGGAAATCCCTTCGTCTTTATTAAAGCTGGCTGCTTTTCTTGTAATGCCAGTATTTGAATATAATTATATGATACTACCGGCCATTCACCAGCGTTACTCCCATTCCTGTGGGAATTCTTCGATAAAAATAGCCTGTATTAGGCTAGGAAAAAGTAGCTTTCAGATAATGATAAAATCACTAAAATAGTTTTTAATTTTATCTGCTATTAACATACGAGCATAAAACTGGAATTTCTAGCTACTTGTAGAATTATTTATAAATATAGAAAGTAACTCTACAACATGTTTTTGTACATCATCATCATCAGAGCATCTAAGTTGCATATCAGCAGCGACTCGTCAGAGCCCAGTGTCTGCTACATACTTAAACTAGGTGATTTGGTGAGGTAACTAGTTTCTACATCAAACGTAGTCGCTTAACGTAAAACTCATAGTTCGACCTCTGCAATCTGAAAAGTAGATTGACCAGAACTACGCCCCGAACAGGGTTATACAAATGATAGTAGACGTTCTGGTTGGAATCAAAATATATTATTTCGATTAATCAAATGATTTAGTTTGATTTAGTCACCCAATAACCTAGTTCAGCATTAAGATACCTTGCAAATTTACATACATTTTAATCCAGTTAATTTAACAAGTAATTGAATATTTGATGCAGAAAAATATGTTTTTAATTGATAACATTGTAATCTCAATCAAAGTTTCATTTATTTATTTAACCTACAAGCAGATATTGATCACTTTGATCTTGAAATTAGTGTTAAACTTAGTAATCAAGTCACAAAATACTTTAATAGTTTAGAATACAATTAGAAGTTTTAAAACACCTGGTAACTTTACACTCGAAACTAGCGCTCTTTTCACCTCTGGCAACCCTTGAGACATCATTTAAATAGACAAAAAAATATATTTACCAAAAGATTTATGTGGAAAGGTTGAATAGTGAATTATTTAAATGTATACTTACGAACGCAAAAGTAATTAAAACGGTCATTAATTTGCTGTTGCATGTCAATGAACATGCTCTGATTTTCACCTTATTGTAACTCTACTCCACACAGTCATGCCGTGTCAAAATATCTTGCCTTGGCCTTTGGTTGCAGGCCAGTTGGCGAAATACATGATTTTAAAAAACTTGAATCGGGCTTACTTTTACACACACTTGTTAACTTGAAAATTTATTACATCTTAGGTTAGGTAATATATATTATACGTTAATTTATATGTAATTAGATGTATTATTCTTGAGAGAAAATAATACTTGTTTAAAAATCTTACGAAACCATCTAAAGCCACACTATAGGGAAGATAAAACCCTTATGAAAAACAAAATTGGGTATATAGAATTCAATCAAAATTTCAAACGAAAACTGGATAGAACAAAATCACTCAAATAAGAGTACTTTATGACATATGGGCAATTTCAATATTTACATAAATTATTTCTAAATCTTTTGAACAAACATGATTTTTTGCAACTTTTTAAAGTCAAATGTAGGTGCCATTGTGCACAAGGTTGAATCGTACTTACTTTAAATAGGTATGTTATATTATAACTCAATTAAGATTCAAATATTATTCAAAAAAAACTTACACCATTACAATAGGTACACTTCTACTTAACATTCTATTTTGGTAGCATGATTCTAAGAATAAAATTTTCGGATTTATATTATTACTTAATAGGACTATGAGGAGGGCTGACGACGAATTTGAATGATCTCAGACGAAAAAAATTTACATAAGAAAGAAATTTTTGATTGTTTGACTTCCTTACTGGTTTTATAATGGAAATAGCAGCACATCGAAAACGTGGATTTGCATTTTATTAATAACCATTTATGCTTAATCCGTCCGAAAAATTAGTTTAATAATTATTAAAAAATTTCAAAAATTATTTTAATTTTGTAACAAAACAGCATAACGTTGTATCTCAGTAAAAAAATTCAGTTATTTGATATTATATAGTAGTTATACTTTATAAAAAAATCTATTTGTAAAATCTTTATTATAAAAATCGTTAGGCTTTAATATACATTATTGCTATCAACGAATAGACCGCTTTCGAATAAACAGTTAACTCAAAAGTCAAACCACAAAGACATAAATCAAAAATACTTAATATTACACCGTAGTAGGTATAATAAAACCGGTCAAGTGCGAATCAGAGTCGCTGACAAATAATTATTTCCTTACCATGCTCTAACAATAAAATAATTTCTTAGCTAAGCCGATGCTAGACACAAGGGTATGACAAAATTATAAAGGTTCCTGGTCGCCTACGAAACCCTTAAAAAGAACAGTTAAAATGTACAGCTTAGTGAAGCAGATAACTTTCAGTTCGCTGTTAATAATACTTATGGCAGCCGTTGAAGGCACATGGCGCCTACCATCCAGCAGATAATAGCATTTTAATTGAGATGGAGCTCTGCACAATAGAAGGTCATTCCAGGCCTATAAATTTTTATTTGGTACCATTACAGCCACTTCGCGACCGTATCCTGAATGGTACAGGCATTATCAATTGCTCGTTTTATTATACTATTGATCCTTGAAGACATTTGACACGTATCATAATGGATGAAGCATCATGCTAGTCTGGGAAAGAAAGAGAAACAAAGAATGTGACAGGTGCTTTTCATTTCGCGTAGATTGTAAAAGTAAATCGAGGAAAAAGGCATTAAATAAGCACCAATAAGCTCAGCGTTTTAGAGAGCAAGGCCTACGAGTATCACGACCCTTGCTTCTATACGTACCTATTAAGAGATAAAGACGTAATAATATATATATATGTACATACATATGTATATCATGATGAAAGATACCATAAGGTCTACTTTTCTGTGGGGATTTGCATAAGGACTCATAGCATGATTTAGCATTGGCAGCAATGCGCGAAAATGATTTGTTATGAAAATCAAATTTCAGTATGTGGTTTAGAGTGCTATTCTAAATCTTTAAGTTTTTATAAGTTATCTAGATTTTGCCTGCCAGTATCATAAGGTTTATATCTCTGACATTGTAGATTTATTGTGATCTAGGGACCTATTTATTTGAATCAAATATAATGAAATGACACATTGATAGATTTGACTTTGTAATGACAATATTATAGCAAAGTCTGTATTTAATTTTTTACGTTTGTTGATCCCACATATCATCAAAATATATTTCAATGATTTGAAGTTGATCTAGAGTACATCGTAGAGATCTTCTTAATTATCCGATTTTAATGGGATTTCACTTGAGTTACTAATGAACTCTTTGGAATACTTTTTAAATTTAGGGATCTTTCGTAAATAATCATAAAAATAGCTCTACTTTGGATCCAAGATAATAACAATAGCTATGCCGTAAACAAAAATAAATATAAATTAAAAGTTGATTAGATCTAGAACATGCAAAGCAGAGTATACCAACCATCTCTTTCACCTTTCTGATATTTTATACAAATGGTATAGCATACCAATCTTTTAAGCTCAAAATCAACGTGTGGATCAATCATTTACAACAAAGGCTCCGGATTGAACCAGCGGTGGCCAGTCATGGTAAATTTTATCTTATTCCACAATGGACTGCCTGTGCTGGACAGCCAATCCATAGCAGGTTAATATCGGAAGTGCATAAAATGACAGCGGCATATTAAGCACGCCATTAACATGACACATCTGGACGGTCCGGATTAAGAGGGAGAGTATCTATGAGGACTTTCTTTTTGTTTTTTCCTTGTAGAGGATACCTGCTTAAGGGTCCTAAGGATACCGAGTGGGGCAAAGGGTGTTCGTTAGGCTACGCATTTTGTTTCTGAGAAACCCATATTATCTACGCTAAAATTATAAACGTGAAAGTGTGTTTGTTTGTTTATCCGTCTTTCAGTCAAAACGGAGTAACGGATTAGTGTGACTTATATATGAAGGGATAGTTTAAGGGCTGATGAGTGATATAGACTACTTTTATTTCATTCTATTCCCCCACCCCTTAAATTTAACGTGAGCTAAGCTGCGGGTAAAAGCTAGTATTTATAAGTATAAAAATCAAAAAACAACTATAATAATATATTTTTTGTTGTTTAATGTTTATTTATTTTTTAGAGATTTGAATTCATTGGGCTTCAATCCTGCCTGATGGGAAGCAGCTTCTAGCTGCTTCCCATCAGACAGGCAGGCATCAAAAGTATAGCTAATTAGTGTTTATGGTCCGTAATAATAACTTAGTTTCTAGATAAGCATTATGTTATCTTTATGAGAAATAAATTTATATTCTATTCTACTCTAAAACTCAAGTAATGCCTATTCACTTTAGCTTTGAACATCCCTAAATTGAGTTTATTGGAATCTAATATATTCCTGTTACCCTGCCCTTCGCTCCACTGATAATGTCTATTTCGAACGTAGAAAACAAAATTTGCATTATATTTGAGTTATAAACTTACAAGAGAAAAACAAAACTAAATTCTATTTCTGTACAGTTTTTAAAATGTGGAACGCGCAATACACAGAATGCATCCCCTTAACGAAGGCATTTCTGTGCCAACTGAGACCAAACGGTTATTTGCCTTCCATTTATATATTCTGGAAGTGTAAAATGGTAACGAAACCACTTGTAAATTGGACTTTAAACGAGACCGCGAGTTAACTGCACGTCACGTCAAATTAACAATAGCACATAAACTTGTTTATGGTCTTTCCAAGTTGTATTTACGTACTCTTTCCTAGATTCTAGATGATATAGAGATCATGAATCAAGAAAATTATGATTTATAGACCAATCACTGCAATAAACACTCCACACAAAACGTGCTATTATTTATTACAAAAACCTTACAAATTATTTGTCAATCTATAAATAACTTATTAATTATTTTGTCAATCTATAAATAACTTTTTGGCGATACCAATCCGAGATGTTGAAACGTTCAGCTTTTTAAAATGGAAGCACTTAAAAGAAAAAAGTGAGAGATAGCGAGAGGCACTATCATTAAACTTTTTCCAGCGGTGCGCTAAAAACGTGGTATTCTACCAGGGCAGGGATAAATCCAAGACTGGGAGAGCGATGCTATCTAGTGAGGCAATTAAGATAGCGAACATTGTGCTGTCACGCGACGGAAGTCTGGAGCGCGCTGGATTTATGCGTACGTGTTACGGGTACGCATGGGACTGATTTGCATTGCTGGACAGATGTATTATACATAGCCAGACTGTATTTGTTTACACTTTAGTAAGTTAGAGTAACTAGCAAAAAGTACGGCATTATAGCAGCTCGCATTTTTTAATTTCTATCAGTCTGTTTTGTAACACTAATATACATACAACACGCCTAGACATACTACATATATTTAAATAAGTATGTTAAACCCCAAACTTTATGATGCTATATCTATAAAATGTACAACAAACTCTACTAGTTTTATTTTATGTCAGAGTGAGGCAAACGAGCAGGCGGGTCACGAGATGATAAGTGATTACCGCGTTGAAGCGTTGCCGGGCTATAAAAGACGGAGAAGTTGGGCCTCCGGCTCTCCCACACACGGCATGGCGTGCATGCATGGCGGCTGATAGCCGCCATACAGGCGTCGGTCTTCTGTGGGAGTATGGTACTTCCCCGGACGAGCCGGCCCATTCATGCTGCAGGCTAACAAAGCAAGCCGCAGGCTCCACACCACAATAAATATAATACGACAATAAAGTTGTGAGATCGTTTCGCTTGCTCAAGAAGGTGTTATTTAATTATTTAAAATTTCAGAATGAAAAATTTTTGAAATTTTAAGGAGAAAGTTCTTATAACGTTTATTTTTTAACGATTTGTATTATAAATTTCAAGCAAATTATTTAAGCCAAAAGAATAGTAAGTGGGTGTCTTTTGCTTTTATAGACAATATTTTGTCTATAAAAGCAAAAAACACTCACTTACTCATCACGAAATCTCAAAAAGTACAAATGCTAGTCCTTAAATTTTACTTGGGAATTCCTTTTAGGACGTAAATGCTTGCTAAGACGGGATTATTCAAAATTCCCACTGGATCGGAAATTATAGGAGCGTTACCACGGAAAAAAGCTGTTGGTTTTCTTCACAATTTTAATTTCATAAATTAATTTAATAAGTAAGGTACGCAATAAAAAGAAGTTTTAATGATGCCAAGTGCTATTAATTATATGTAATACTGGTTTTAATTACTATTGATCTTAACAATTTCGATCCTACTAACAAGATAATTTCGTAACAAATGAAACTCATTAACAGAATTACACTAAGTTGACTTTGCCAAGACCTTAGTTATGATTCGCTGGCAGCTGTTTGGTGAAGTAACAAGATTATGTACCTGACATCACCACTGTGTAAAGGCCGCCCTTTTGCGCCCTTGTAACCATCTGTAAATTAACTTATTTACTTTATACCAACTGCTATTTGTTGGATAGATTTTCATATAAACTTAGATATTTTTATTTCGTTTTGAAACGGATGTCTACAAAATTATTTTTTATATTGAAAGTTTTTATTTCAAAAACCAAAATAAGTTGTGTATCTACTGTGGAATCAACACCTAAGGTACTATTTCATAAAAAGTGTATATTTTTTAAAAGGCTGGTAATCGGTGTTGTAATTATCCATCGATCTTGATGTTCTAACACAAAAATGAAATTATTGCAAAAAATGGTGAGATACTCTTTAAATCAAAGTAGTTGAATGCAAGAAAATAAATTAAAATAAATTTTGCCATTTTAAAACCGTTTTTTATATTTGTTTGCTTCCACTTACAATAAACTAAATCCCTTAAAGGCCGACAACGCTTCTGTGACCCCCGGGTTTTGCACTTAACATCACGTGACCTGATTGCTCGTTTGCCTCCCTTTTTCTTAAAAAAACTCACTTAAAATAAAGTTATTTCAAACAAACAAAAATTATACGTTCTTCATTCTATGCTCAAAACGCATAATCTGAAATAAAGTGTGAATATAATACTACAACGAGACTCGCGAAAGAATTAACAATAACAAACCAATTTAAGTAGATATATTGTTTTATTTTATCATCAAAACGGTGGATTTCTTCTGCGCGTTTTTTATTAGAACACCAACAAAAGAGAATCCTTCCGCAGAAGGCGATAAATAAAAAAACTTAGCGGCTATTGTTAGCAAATTATAATACAAAAATAATCTCTATGGGTTTATTTTACGCTCTTGCGCGTAGAGCAGAACCCCCTGCCTCGAAGGAAGTCGGCGACATAGTGATGAATGACTTTCTTATGGTAATATTAGTATGATAAATAACATATCCTTTACACCCCTGTGTTTTAGGTTATATTTTTATAAGATTCTTCTAAAAAATAATAATACTTGTGTATTATTTAGGAAATATCAAAGAATTTTCTTTATATTTAAAATATAGTACAATTTGGTTATTGATTACCACATACTTCTTCAAAAAGGAAGTAAGAAAATGTCATTAAGATTTTTTAAAAACACATACGTCTTTATTCCTTACGAGCGAGATAAAACCTAGAGTAGCGAGACTTGAAGGCCATGCTTAGCAAAATGATGTGCTTATTGGTGGAATGGAGATTCAGATATACTGACAGGTTGCTAGCCCATCGCCTATGAGAATTTCTGTCCAAGCCCCCTCTTTTGATTGGTTTAATTTTACAATCTACTCAGGAAGAGTAGCGGCTGGCACATTAAGTCTTTGTCTTAACATTTTGTTTCTAAAATGTTATTAAACACTTTAAAATTCAGAGTTTTTCACCTTTCCGAACTAACTTTCATAAAGCCTCGAGTTAAACCCCTGATTATGGACTACTGGCCTTAAAGTTTCTCCGCTAAGTACCAACTTATCAGCATAGCTTAGCCTCTTTGCGTTGAAATAAAACATTGTAGAGGGGCGGACCTGCATATTTGAGATAAGTGAATTATGCATGATAGGTCTCCCAAAATTGTTTATTATGCCCATAAATAATGGAATACATGACTTCCGCCAAAACGCTTGCCATCATAAGTAATGAATTTCTTAAGTAGTGAGATGTCAATGTCTTCGTAGCTGACACAAAATTATTGTTCTTCGATAACAATAATATATTTGTGTTCGTATAAAATACAAAAAGCCTATAGTTATTTCCAAAAATAATGAACATTAATAAAAAATATTAGCTATATCAATGCAATGTAAATTTGCAATGCTAACAGAAGGCTTTCTGGACATGTTACCGCAAAGCGACTTTTTGCCGGGGCTATAAATTTTGTAAATAATATATTTTAAGATTTAGCTATCTTTTATTTTTAAGGTTGTTATATTATTTAAAAATATATATATATTTTTACCTACAAAGCGTACAAATTTTAATATAATAAATAAAGCATTTTTATTTCCTCAGTGACAAATAAATTTAAAATGCTCAAATAACCAATAAAGTACATGAAGAGAAATATCGACGTGATATTTCGACATTGCGTGTAATATGACTAGTGATTTGATACCGTCGGCTCGCGAACCCATGCACTGATTAAGTGGGTAGGTCAAACAAGACTAATGGGCAGAATCTCACGATCGCCGACCCTCTGGGCGACATTTTTCTCTCTCCCTTTAAATTACCAGTAAAGTTCACCGTGAATAATTTATAAAGGGAAATCACATAAAGTTTGTCTATTATATTCAGAGTCGGAGAGGAAAATGTTTTATGGAAAATATCCAACTAAAGTCACCGAAATATGTTCGATAGGTTCAAACAGATATCCCTTCAACTTCTAAAGATTTTGGTTTGTATTTCGAAAATACATATTGATCAAAACGGATTTAGGTAGTGGTACGGGTTTATGTAGTGGATTTTTGTAGTGGTAAAAGCCTGCTGCATACAATTTTATTCTGCAGCATGAATGGGCCGGCTCGTCCGGGGCAGTACCACACTCCGACAGAAGACCGACGCCTGTCGAATGGCGGCTATCAGCCGCTATGCTCTGTCCCCCCATTTGGGGAGGGCGGGACTTTTAAAGGCCGGCAATGCTTCTGTGACACCGTATGCTGTATGTGTTGCAGGTGTCTATGGGCGGCGGTTAATAAATTATTTATCTTCATATCATTTTACATGGAGCAAACCAGAACAGTTATTAACAAATAATCATGACAAAGAAAATGTAAACTGGACGCCTTTTTATCAACAATCAAAATTGCATCATGATTAATATAACAAAATCATTTGCAATATTTTTGCTATGGCTTTTTGTGAATCATAGTATACATGCATTCATGAAGTCGTTATTTAGTTCAGTAAAGTTTTTCTCTTATTATTTTTTGTGTCTCTTTTAAAAGAGGCACCAAATGAAACGCAAGGTTTAACTCAAGAAATGTTGTAATTTCCTTCAAGGCACAAATAAAGATCTTCGTCATTTGTCGTCGACATTAATGAGTTAGGCCGGCCGGTGATTTTTATGTCCATTTGTAAGATAAACAAATTGTAGAATTTTCTGTGATTCTACGCGTAAGCTTTATTAATTAATGCAACTACTCGACTGCCCTAGTTCTCTCTTGTTTATTCAACATGTTAAGAAAGAATGGACGATGTTAGTGATAATAAATTGGCGTGAGAAATGATACGAAGTCAATGAATGAGTATTTGTGTAAACTATATTTGATAATGAATCAATGAACTTTTTTATTATGAAAATGAATTTAATTTGTCTTTGTATTTTTATTACATTTGGATTGATCGATTTCAGTAATGATAAGTACTTTTCATTTTCATAGAACAAAATTAATAAATGAGAATAATATACATGGATGTGGATATGGATAAAATGGATGAATAAGTTGATGCATGAATTTCTGAACGATTGTGAGAAAGAGAGACGATGAAGAGAAAGGGAACGATAGAATAAGGATTAGACTAAGTTGATGCATGATTTCTGAACGAATGTGAGAAAGAGAGACGATGAAGAGAAAAGGAACGATAGAATAAGGATTAGACATTAAGGATAGAGATACAATGTCAATTTACAATATCGATTTCAATGTGGCACACGAATAAAAGTTTTTTTCGGGAGTTTATAAGAAATATTAGTTTTTCTTCACTCCATATCCCACATTATAAACATACATACATATGTACATATTGTTCACGCCTTTTTCCCATAAGGGTAGGTAGAGACTACATTTTTCCACTTATTTCCAAATAAGTATATAAATATATATGAGTTAGCCCCAAACAAAGTTCGAGATTTGTATTATGGAATACTGACTCCGTTGAGTTAGTATCCCATTACATTATATTTTATAATAAATACACACATAGATGAATTTACAATACAGTATATACAACATCCAAGACCCAAGCCAATAAGAAATCATGAACCGACCGGAATTCGAACCGGGACCTATTGGTTGAAAGGCAAAAGCCGTCATACAATTAAAATTTACAAAAAATATATTTTCCTAAATCATAACAACCAAGATATTTATGTAATAGGATTTAGTAAGAGCAGCCTGTAATAATATCTGGCAAGTGTTCCGCTTGATTACTTGACCCAAAAAAAACTAAATTGCCTTCAAAATAGAGTTCACATTTACTTGCTTTTATTAAGTTAATAACAGCAATTATCACAGAGTAACGCTACGAGAGGGCGTGTTAATGCATAGAAAACATGCGAGCTCGTACGAGCACACTCCGGGAGCATAAAAAAAACTAATTAAAACTTTAAAATTTTACGTGTATAAAATTGAATATTCTAGAGAATCTCGTGAAAATATGAACAAAAAACAAACTGCAACAACAAAATGTATTAGATTATGTTAATTATCGATGACCTTCGTAATTTAACGGTTAACGTGTCTGACTGCTACTCCCGGGTCATGATAAAACATGTTATTTTTCTAAATGCCCTGGAATGTTTGTAGTTTGCTATATTGTATTTGTGGTAAAATATAGTATCGTGTAGTTAGTATCTCATTAAACATCTCGAACTTGTGTTAATTACTTTGGGATTAACTCAATTTGTGTGATATATCCCTAAACATTTATTTCAATTCCATACAATAAATTCGCTATCGTATCAGCCATTTCAGTTGAACAGTCATGTCTAAAAATATTGCATCATTTAATTCAAGCCTCGAACCAAGCGAATCTGATCAATCTGTTAAGAAAGGAGTTATCTTCAAGGGCATCGGGTAGAGTTGGCAAGCACGTAAACACTTACGTGTCTCAGACGGGAAGTTTGCAGGCCGGAGTCGCGCCGCCCCCAATCATCAAGTCCCAAGTCGGGAAACAACAACTCGGCACAAGCTCACTTCATTCGTGCCTTCAAAACTTGCAGAATAACTTAGAAATTCAATTTGCAGTCAGAGATGCAGCGGCCTGCGGCTTGTTTCACGAAAATTGTTGATCATCTTCCCCTTGTCTCGAGTTTCACATGTGCAATGTTTTAAAAGAGTTTAAGGAACTGTTCCATTAATCTGTATTTAATATTATATGCGGAAGGGTTTGTGTTGGTTGAACGTCATTATGTCAAGAATTGGGTATTGATCTTTAATCTACTTTTTATTCAGTAATTCCTAATGTGTAGTTGAGACATCAATATTTTAACACAATAGTGGAAACGCGTCTTTGGAAACTCCACTTTTTCTGTTCAACTCCACTGTTCTCGTATATTGTTTTATGGACTATATTTTCATTGCTTAAATGCAATAAAAAATATGATGATAAAAAAATGAAAATGTCAAAAACATTTAATTATATTCTCTCCTGGGGATTTCATATACGAAAAACATCATGACAATCGACTGAAAGTTAAAATATGAAGATGAAACAAATTAAAAAATAAATACATTTGTAAATATTACTACAAGAATATAAAAGAGATAATAACAGCTTCTTTTTCTAAAACAATACAAAGACAACTATATGTATTATGTAGATCCTCATAAAAAACATTATATATTTGACACAGTAGAAATGTAGAATAGCCTTCGTACATATACATATACATATGTAATGTAATCAATACATAACGTATTCAAACTGGCCGACCGGCCGACACTAGAAACAACGGAACTATTCGAATTCCCAACTCCATCGTAAATCGATCGCACTCAAAAATTAATCATGAAGCCGAAGTGCCAAGTTGATTTACCTGTAACCGTTCTAATTGTCATTCAGTAGTAAAACTCGGTCAAATTCTAGTTACTTAAAGACTCGGCAATAGAAATAACTCTTTGCGGCTTAGGAATCAAAAGTTACATTATATCATATTCGAGACGACATCTGCTACAGATATAAGATGATGACTACCAAAACTGCTACGCTTCCTTATTATCTTCATCTATATAATATAACATAAAATTATACGTTTTATATTCAGTTATACATACAACAATTATACCAAACAAGTACTTTACATCACAAATACAGAAAAATAGCTAGGGGCAAAATATTACCCTTTAATGGAGTAAATGGAGCCTCACCGAGGGGCGCTGCTTGCATTGTTTTTCACTAAGCGGTCCATAAGATCCATATTAATCACCAGGGTAATACAATGAGAAACATACGGAAGTTAACCTTAAAAACAAAAATAAATTTTTAAGAAGATTTCCTACAGAAATCTTCTTGAGAATGATTGATGAAATCTTCTTCAGAAATCTCTTTATGATTATATATATTTATAATCATAAAGAGATACATTTAAACTTTTATTACTTTATTTGCAACAGTGGTTTCATTATATACTTGTACATATGTATATGTACATATGTACCATTAGTTTCATAACATTTTTGACCAACCAATGACCCCAGTGGCGCTGAATTTCTCAGTACAAATCGTTACGCTAGCGACCAGTGCCCGCTTGCGAGTTTTATATGTATATCATGGTTATTATATCATTGAAAGTTACGCGAGATGACATAACTAGTGTTTACACGGCTAACTCACGTTAATTTTAGTCAGTAACGCCGACGACCGTTTCGACCTATTCAAAAGGCCATCTTCAGGGCAAGTACTAGGAAAGTCGCGACGCGGCTGTTCCATATTAAACAATTATTTTCACCTCTTTTGACGCTCTATACTCTCTTGATGCTGAAGGTATCCATTATGATGAACTCTTTCTACCTCTATAGTATTTTTATTCTTACTTTCATAATATAAAAACTTAAACGCTATTGTAACGAATGTAATACATGCATTCCTATTAGAAATATTTTTTAAAAGTTCGTTTTAATTCTGTACAATAGCAATAGCATAGCATTAACTCATATAATTCATCCGGTCGACTCGTCTCAAAGTAATTGTTAGTAAGTTGAAGTTGGACTTCAGAATGACCGTTTCGGACGATAGGGTCGAAACAATGAAGCCACAGGGAGCGTTCCCAGAACTGCATGTGGCAATCCACTGAAAACTAGTTAGCTAATAGCACAGATAAATTGCTAGTAGCATGCTTGTATCGGAAGTTGTTAGAAATTTTGTCGAAACAAACTTCATTGCAGTTTGTAATTGGCAAAAGTTTTATTCAGATTTCTGTTTGCAATCAACTCGTTTTGTTACTGGTTTTCGGTAAAAAGTATTTTTGAGTACACCTTAAGATATTTATTGTTAGAATTAGCAATATTTAAATGGTGTTTTTTATGGTACCGTGCAATTACTTTTGTCAGTGCTCGCATTATTTAGCTCTTTAAAAACTTAATTAGGTTAGGTAAATCTCCCAATTTGGGGAGGGTGGGGGTTATTATAGACCGACAACGCTTCTGTGACCCAGCGGGTGTTGTAGTTGTCTATGGGTGGCGGTGATCACTTAACATCGTGACCCGCCTGCTCGTTTGCCTCCCTTTGACATAAAATGAATCATTAAAAAGGGATTTTTCAAAATTCACACAGGATGGGGACTTATGAAACGCTAGCGTAAAAGCTAGTATATTTATAAATTTTATCAGTTCCTAAAATTATTACCAAGAAACTTACTTTTACAGTGTATAATATTTGTATTTAAAGGCAACAAGAATCAAATTTAATTAGCAACTTAATACTTGCAGTCTCGGACCCGTTAATTAATAATCTGAATTAATTTCTCGTAAGCTTCTTAACGGTGAAGCAAAAATTCAGAGACTTATTTTAGAACTAAATATTTTTCAGCAGTAGCCAGTCGGTG
>JADGIL010007307.1:0-12219 GCA_020352625.1 Cactoblastis cactorum | reverse complement strand
TCCCTACATAACTCATCTAAGGTTATGGGATACTAACTCAGGTTTTTTTTTTTTTACGTGTCTACAAGTATGTATGAAATAGTTGAATCATGCACATCACATGCACTCGTTTTACAAATTTTTAATTAAAAAATAAGCCATTAATATAGTATTTACCTTGTTAAAATTAAATAAAATCCACAACTTTATTGCTCCGTAGTTGATGCAAATGTAACAAGAGCTATTTGTAGGTTTCGCAATAACAGGATTCTCCGAGAGCAATAACATCTTATAAGTGTAAATCTTGATCATAAAATGTGTTTGTAAACAACTGTAATGTACTTAGAAAAGTTTTTTATAGTAATATTTTTACAATTTTCACCTGGAAGTCATATTCAAGTACACTACCTCCAAAGTTATTATGCCTTTAAAAATTTCCTTTGGCCTAATTCATTTTTAATTCTTATAAATAAAAATTCTTCACATTTTTGCTTTTAAGCCAATAACAGTAGTTATTAATATGCCTCGAAAACAACAAATGACCATCGAATTACTAAATCTGTTCCGACTGTTAATTATGATAAATCAATGCAAAATAGGTCAAAACAATAATATCAGTTTATTCAATATGATTTAAATTCGTTAAAATTATAATATATATTATAATATTAAATATAAATGCATTTTATGATTCACATTTGGGAGTGGTCCCGCCTTGCATCCATGGCCACAGACCAGAAAATAACAATTTACATGTTCGCGAATCTGCAGTGCAACAACATTGGTGTATTAGTTTTGTTTGTTTACTATCTTAGTCTGTGTTCTTGCTACTGACGTTTCGGGTGTGGTATATAAGGATGCGCATACGCATCTATGTCATACAGATTTGCAACTCCTGTGTATAAACAACCGAATAGTAAACTATGAAGCTTCTCGTGAGTAATAGTTAAATTATTTTCATAATCACCTTAATTTTTAATTGAAACGTTTAAAATTTAACAGGAAATAAAAAAGGACAAATCTTTTAAGTAAAAAAATTGTATTCATATTTTCTTAAAACTTACATTGCATAGTCATAAAACTATAAAAATTTACATTTTAAATTTTTTTGTCGTGGAATCGCTAGACCTAGTGAAAAAATAATTCTAATTTCACCAAAAACATACCCTGTGAAGTATTTTCCAGGTTCCATGTTGCTATATAAAAGTGCCCTCCGAATAACATTTCAAAAAGATATCTATTGAAAATAAAATTATACATTTTTAAGAGATTTTTCACATACGCATTGTCATCATTTTATCATAGTTAAGTTAGTTAAGTATACAGTTTCTAGCGATACGCCCCGGCTTCGCAAAGGTTCCTTAATAAAATCCTCTGCGTAGAAAGTTCTAAATATACATAGGGACATACAACGGAAAGCGACTTTTATTTTGAATTATGTAGTGAATACATTTGCATAAAGATGTTTCCATAGCAATATTAACTTTCTAAATAATACTGGTATTGAACAATAAAAAAGAAAAAAAATGTATTATCAAATTAAAAAATATAAAACTTATATTTTACAGATTCTCTTAGCTGTGTTGGTCGGCTTAGCCAGTGCGGGTTACATCAGCCGTGGCTGGTCCGGCGGTGGCTGGTCTGGTGGCAGAGGTTGGTATGGAGGGTATTCCTCCCCAATCATAGTCAGGAAGGTCGTGTACTCCTCCCCGTCCTACGGTTATGGTGGCTACGGAGGATACGGGGGATATGGAGGCTACAGCAGCGGCTGGAAGTCTGGCTGGTGGTAAAAAAAAAATGGCGCAATTTTTTTCTTTTTAATTTTCACTGCCAGAAAAATACAATAACTGTGTAATATACTCTTTTATTTTATGATAACTATATATGTATGTATATTTTTGAAATAGATTGTACAGACATTTTTGGTATCAATTTTAATCGGTTGGAATTAACTCTGTGATATTTTGTGTAAGTTTTAATTAATAAATATAAATGTGCCAGTAAGATTATCTTGTTTTGTTTTAATTCAATTCATTCTTGGCATTTCCTTCGTTTGACATTTACAAAATAGTTATAATCTATGCGAAGGCTGCGTAGAAGGAAGAACTAAGAATATCCTGCCTACTAAGAGCATTCAGACTCCCGACTATAATATAAATGGAATAAACTACATATACATTTATATACTATATATTTACACGTGCTTTGTACATATTGTTTATAATTTTGTCAATATTTACTGCTATCCAAAAATAGCTTATGTGTGTTATATATATGATTATATAATTATGATTTTACACTTAACCGTATGCTCAAAATTTAAAGTTGAAGGAATACTTAATGTTTCGGCTTTATGGTAAGCCAATTTGTTACAAAATATTTTTATTGCTTTGAAAAATTGTTTTATTTTATAATCAACTAAGAATTTACCACAAGTATGTACATAACTCCAGCAATCCAGTACAACAAAATCAATTACGTATTAGTCTAAAGTACTTGTGCAGTGGTTTGTAACCTTTTCATCTATACATATAATAAAATTGTAGCTTAGCTATGTCTGTACATGGGAGATATTTAAGAAAAACATATATAGGGGTTCTTTATCGCACCTATAGAAGCCAAAACGATTGTTTTTAGAATTTTTGTCTGTCTCTCTGTCTGTATGCTTGTACGCGCGTCACACAAAAACTACCGAACGGATCTGGATGAAATATATTATTCGGATGAAATTTGGCACAGCGATGGACTATGACCTAGAATAATAGATAGGCTTCTTTTTATCTCGGAAAAATGCACGGTTCCTGAGTGATATAATTTACTGTATTTGAACTAGGAACTGAAAAGATATTAGGCATAGTAGTTCTAAGTAATCTACGTGGACGAAGTCGCGGGTATTTGCTAGTTAAATTATAAATAAGCAAGTAAATAACATTAATGTCCAACGCTTCTATCAAACTTGATTCTCACGATGCGAATGCGATTTTAAGACATAAATCAAGATGGTAAATGCATTGGCGTCGTTATTGGAGTTATCTGATTACCTCAACCTGACAAATTGATCAATTGCCGATATCATATTAAATTTACTTATATTGGCAATTCATCAAAAACTATCAACTTCCTATCGTTTTATAAATTAATATCCTATTATTATTATGTTTTTGCTAATTTGTCATAAAATGATTATACAGCTTTTTTCTCTTATAATTAGTTCGTCATTGGTGAAATATATACGTACAAATTGTGTGATTTGTCCCGAAATATTATTTTTATGGCATACATATAAATAACTCTTTATTTACTATATCTGAAGTCACTAATTATACTCGTACACCTTTAAGCAATCGCAAAGTTGACATCCAACTTAAATTACCTATTAACGTTAATCAATAAATGTATAGTCAGGTTTATCTTGACTTTCTGAATGAGTGGGTGGAATTTGAGCCTGGTCTTAAATATAATGGGCGTCATAATTCAAGCAATGTTCCTAGCTTAAAGTGCATAAATGTTAGCAAATTTTTACACAAAATATTGTAGAAGAAAGAAAATATTTATTTAGCGCCAAGGACGTTAAAAAAAGTAACTCTTTTAACGTCCTATAATTAAGTTCAATAAGCACGTTAAGCAAAGTAAGTACAATAAATAAATAATTTGTAAAAAAAAGTCTAGAATATTATGATAGGTTTCAAAGAATATTTTCTGCAACAGCGGCATTTATGATCCAAAGTAAATCTTAATTGAATATTTAGTTCTTTCGTTTCAGAGGTAATATTACACAAAAATATGTATGTATGCAGATCATGTTCTCAAATAAGGTGCAATTTTCGCAACAGTTTCGTCGTGTGATGTGACGACAGTACAAAATATTTGTCAGTGTAGTGACAAATTCGTGTTGTCATTTTATCGCGATCTTGTTTTTATTTTGAAATTATGCTTTTTTTAATTTATTACAAGTAACTTTTCGTGAATACATACATATAATCATGTCTTTTTTCCATAGGGGTAGGCAGAGACTACATTCTTCCACTTACTACGGTCCTGACATAACTACTTACATACTTTTACTTGAGTATGATAATTGTAAGTCAAATTGACAAATTAAGGTAATGAATTTAATTAATAACAATTAACATTTATATTCTCAATTTTCGGACAGCACCAAACCAATTTTGAGAAATTATCAAAAGTAAAAAGTTCATGGTCAGTTAATTGTTATATAATCAAAAAAGAATCTTACTTGACGCTAAAAATCTGCGCTACAATTTTAATTGCTTTCAATTTATGAGCCACGAGCTGGCATATCAGAACCTCAGCAATATGGTTAAACTTTTTTGATGAATAAACCAACAAACGTAAACGCATATTATCAAGACAGACTTTGACAAAATGGGACAACTGCTTAAGAAGACGAGATTTAAAACAGGATGATAATTAGATGAGGATGATAATTTAAAGGTCACCAAAGACTTTATCGAAAAAAAAAAGTAACAAACATTTGTGGAAAAAATTTAGCCGTTTCTTGAATCTCTAGATTTTCCCCGCGGCTTCGCTCGCGTGAAGCTCTCAGAGGGCAGATTTTTCCCCGAATTAATAAATATTTATATTACGACCAAAATTACATTAAATTATTACAAATTGTAGCTTATATATTATTCTGATGTATCTATATTACTGTAAAGTTTCATCCAAATCCGTCCAGTAGTCTTTTTGTGGAAGAGTAACAAACATACATCCATCTATACATACATCCTCACAAACTTTCGCATTTATAAGATGAGTAGGATTTAACGAACAATGCCACCAGTCGAAGAAGAAACCACTGATTGGATAAGTGATTTGGAACTGTCTTACCCCTTTTCTATACTATTAAACTAATATTAATAACAAGTAAACACATAAAGAAAAATTTAGCCTTCAATTGCGTCACTAGTAGAGCAATTCTGGACAGAGGTGTAGGCCGGGATAAAATCATAAACTAATGTCAAGTTTAGAGCGAGATGATGTAACAACATGACGAGTCTTAGTCCCGCATTGAGATTGTTACTGCTAGATGTTGGGGCACTTTATTTTCAACAGTCTCTCTTTTGATTTGGGTCATTTCTCGTTTTTTTTTTTGCAAATTAGTTAAACAGAGTTACGGAATGACCTCTACTGAGAAAACACCCCAGCGGATTTGTGTTTTAATTGAATTACAACAGATCATAACATTATTTGTTGTATCCTTAGTTGAATGGGATTTGTATTACATAGAAAATGAATGTATTCCTAACACACGAAACAGATGGTCAAATGACCTTAACAATAAAGTCATAGGAAGTAGTTGGATTCATGTGGGTTTCAGTCATTTTGGAAATTTATGGGGGAGACTTATGTCCAGCAGTGGACTTCCTGCGGCTAAAATCATGATAATGTTCGTATTATTTTATCTTTTTATGAGTAACATTAATTTGAAAGTAAGAGTTGAATACAGAACATATTGAGAAATTTTGGCTGATATTTTAGTGAAACTTTTGCGTAAATTGAATGACATCAGACACAAAATGCTCTCAAAGAATCTTAAAATAATTTCACAATAAAATTAATATATTCTATTCATATTTTTATTCAAATTTAGACTACATATTTTGAGATAATAATATTCTAAGAACTTCGCGGGGTCTATGAATGATCTTCGTATTAATATTCAGAGCTTGTATACACCTGGCTTGTTCACACGGTCTACTTTAGTTCAGTGTGTTTGTTATGTTTGCTGCACGATTATGGAGGACAAAGGTGATCTGCCTGAATTAACCTGATCGTTTAGCCAAGAAAATCAATAAAGAATAACATTTCTCATATGCGGAAATATATTACAGGTCACCTGTTTCTCAATTATTTTCTAATATGATGTTAATCGTTTGGTTTCCAAATAAAATAAAATATAGTAATGATAATAAAATATTACAATAAATTTATTAATACTTCAGACATTCTAGAGCATTAATTAAAAACCATCTTCTACTACTTCACTTGGCTCACGCCCGTGATTCCTATACCAGCTCTAAGCTGAGAAAAAGTTTATCGGAAATATAATAAAAAAAATATATATAACGGTAATAGCTCAAACAAAACACATACCTACTTAATGTAATTTTCGTCGTGCCCTTTTTGAATGACAAACTTATAGATGAGCAAAACTTTTCGTGATCAATAAATACCTTCCCATATTTTTTTAAGTGTTTGCATAGATTGTCCAACAATATCAATTATTAAATTAAGAGTTCTGAAGAGTCAAGACACTGATGATGCCACGTTTAGTGAATGATAAGCTAAATTAAAATTACATGACATATATAATTTTAATAAATGTTTTGAATTCAGATGCTAGCTAAAGAATAAACTCCTGAGAAGCCTCTCCTTGATTGACTTTGACTTTTATTTTTAAACTAGCTTATGCCCGCAACATCGTACGCGCGTTACTATTATCGTCAATACCTCGGGTTCTAAGCGGCGTATCAAGATGAAACAAACGCTATATTTTAAGTGTACAACAACCAAAACTGTGAAAATCACATCAAAATTTATTCAGTAGTTTTATGTGATGCGTGTACAAACATACAAAAACTAAACATAATCGTTTTGGCTTCTATAGGTCCTAAAAAGATAGTCCCATTTTTTCCCTTAATATCTCCCATGCACAGACAAAGCTTGGTAACAGTTTTATTATTGATACATATGTATAGAAATGCTATGTACATTCTAAGTATTCCTAACGCCTTCAGACCAGCATGGAAATGAAATAGAACACCACTTTATGAGGTATTTTTAGACGAAAGAAAATTGACATACGCAAACGTTATGTAAATAAGATGTTGACAGAAAAAAAACTATTTTTTAGTACCTACATCGTTTCATGATGTCTAATGGAGTAAAGTCCAAAAAAAACAAGTTTGGTGATATATTAAAATCTCATTAATATTTTTCATATAACGCACGGACGTTTTATTACTTAGTTATAATTTTTTAAAGCTGCTAAGAAATTTAAACTTTATATAACTATATTAAAATTACAATAAATCAAATTAATGCGACGCGTTTGTAATTTTATTACGTGTATTTCCAAATGAAGTCAATAGGCATATTTTATCAGTGATTCTTTTTCCGCGATTAATTAATTTAACCACAGATTCAGTGTCATCCAAATTGATCTAGATTCGGCGACAGTCCTCGTGTCACGAGGACACATTTTGCAATAATTCACACAGTTTGCTATATATGGTTTGAGTGAAGGAAGTATCATCATTCACTGCCAATCCTCCAATCCGAATACTACCTCTACATCCTTCAACATGAAAGTATTTGTGAGTATCTAATATTTTTTTTTAATTATTTAAGATTATCCTTTAATCCATATTGCCAATATATCATTACAAAATTGCTATATATTCTTTAGCACTAGTTTTGACTTAATTTTCAATAGTCAAATTGAGACATATGACATTCAAGTATTCGAAATAAGAATAGCAAAAAAAATATTCAAACACTGATATCTACTTATTAATTGATCAGATAATAAATATCAATTACATAAATAAATATCAATGACAATTACATGATGGACTTCCATGCTAGTTTGGGACCGAAATTAAAGCTAAGAATGAATTAGATAAAAGCCTTTAAACTTATGGAATTCTTTTCAACCAGTTGTTATATCTAAATCTCCATTCCACCAATAAGCCCGCAATTAAGCTCCGAATCTTAGAACTCATGGCTCAGTTTATCCTGCTAAGGGATGAAGTAGTGATACTTTAATCTGTAAAAAAAAGATTGTTTCATGCCCGCCATAACATTGACTATTATTTCAGGTATGCCTGTGCGCCTTGGCTGCGATTGCTTTTGCCGGCGAGTCCGTGCAACGTAACAAACGCGGTCTACTAGGAGGTCTTGGCTACAGCGGAGGGTTGAGCGCTGGCTACGTCAGTGGCTACGGCGGAGGACTCAGTGGTGGCTACATTGGAGGTTACAGCAGCGGGCCAGCCGTCGTCTCAGCACCCACTGTTGTCGCTGTCAACAAAGTTGTGTCTGTACCACAAGTTGTGTCCGTACCCCAAGTGATCAATGTACGCAAAGTTGTTTCTGTACCCCAAGTTGTTACAGTCAAGAAAGTTGTAGCCGCGCCCGCAATCTCTTACAGCTCCGGAATTGGCTACTCTGGAATAGGCTATGGCGGATCTGCTGGCTTGTCCAGCGGTTGGTGGTGATTCCCTTTGCCGTTTCTAGTCAGTTATATATAATTATGCCATTATAATCCTAATAGTTAATGCAATAAAATTTTAAATACCTATTTACCTGTTTGCATTTATTTACATGTTATTATTTAATAAAAAAAAATCGAATTTAAATATTTATCCTTAGCAAAATCCAAGATTCAAAGTAGTAGGACATTATGTATTTGGACAAGTTAAAAAATATATGATTTTTTGTAATACCGTCGAGAGTTTAACAAAAACAACCTTTGCAGTTTAATTTTTAAGCAAAATTTACGCAGATCACAACAAATAAACAGTCAAACCGGGGAACGAAGCTGTTATTTCATATTTGTATCATTTCAGCCACAACGACATACAAAATCAATTAATATTTTACTTTTTGGAATATCTATAGAATCTATAAGAATTCTATACTGTAGTGATGCTTAAAAATAAGACATAAATAATACATTAGTTACTTACCGAACTGCTTTTCACGTACAATAGATAAATATCTTGAATATATGTAAGTGCAATATCATGTTAACTTAGAATTTCCAATGATTTGACAATTTTGTGATAATCACAACTAAATAAATTATTCAATTTACTGTTATTGAGAACTAGCAAGATACTAGAAGTACACACTAATATTGAGACCACCTACAACTGGACTGCCTCTTCGGTTCCGTGGTCAAAACGTGTACATTGTAATCCAAATGTAGTGAGATTGAATCCCACTGGGATGCATCTCTGTGAAAATAAACTGTTCCCAGTCCTATTACAATACTGCAGGCTTAAATCAAAGTCATTTGACGTCATTCTAAAAATAATAAGGCAGGTTTTTAAGGGATATTATTTACTCAACAAATAGAACAAAAATAAAAATTACTGTGCGTATATTGTGAAAAATAATTATTATTACGACAGGCACGTACATTTTTACCTATGTATATCCTCTTCAAATATATTCACATAATTCTTAATGCCTTACATTTTAAATACAGGGCTTAAAAAGTAAACTGTTACATATACGCACGCGTCATAAACATAATCGCACATCGCAAGGATAAACACATTGCGTAAGTTTACGTACAAATTTGCGACAGAACTATATAACGTAGCAAGATAACACTCGCTGCATCACTCGTCGAGGGTCTGTTCTTCGGACCAGTGAGACATACTTTTATATACATACATCATGAAACTTATTGTAAGTATTTCATAACGGTTATATTGGATGAACATGTCTTGCCAACGTTAATAAACTTTAATATTGAATTCCAAGATTTGATTGTCGTTTTTAGTAAAACGAACCTCATTCCCTTATAGAGATTTATATGTATATTACATTTCATACGAATAGTAAAACATAAACATATGTAAAGACCTAAGATCATTGGTCTAAGATAACCTAAGATTAGATCATATTGATACATATTATTTGCCTTAATAAATTAAATGGTTAACAGGTGTGTCTTTGCGCACTGGCAGCGGTGGCCATAGCCGGCGAGTCTGAGAAAAGGGACAAAAGAGGTCTGCTTGGCCTCGGAGGTCTTGGCTACAGCGGTGACTACAGCAGCATCTTGTCTTCCCCATCCACCAGCTACTCAGCACCGATCGTCGCCGCGCCCGTAGTTGCAGCACCCAGTGTGGTCGCTGTCAACAAAGTTGTTAATGTACCCCGCGTTGTATCCGTACCCCAAATTGTAAACGTACGCAAAGTTGTCTCCGTACCCCAAGTTGTCACTGTCAAAAAGGTCGTTGCAGCCCCTTCTGTTGCCTACAGCTCTGATATCGGCTACGGAAGCCTGGGCTATTCTGGCTACGGTAGCCTTGGATCTGGCTACGGCTATGGTGGCGCCTCCTCTTCAAGCGGATGGTGGTAATCTTTGTAATCGAGTTTAGTCAATTGTATTACATATATTATTTTATACTAGCTAATGCCCGCGACTTCGCCCGATCAATGGATACTATTCAACCCCTTACTCGGTTACAACAAATTATATCCCTCGGTAACCGTATATATTTTCCAGATAAAAAGTAGCCTATCTTTTAATTTAAGTTATAGACCATCGCTGTGCCAAATGTCATCCAGATTTGTTCTGTAGGTTTTGTGTAATGCGCGTACAGATATACAGACAGACAAAAATTCGAAATATAATCGTTTTGTCGGTAAATCGGTCTATAAAGAGCGCCTATATATATTTTTGTTAAGTTCGCTCAGTTACAATTTAATTATATGTATAGATTTTTTTATAACAGCAAATAAAATATTTCACACGTTTATAAATTATTTTTTAATTTTATTACCTTTATTGCCCTACTTCGAAAAGATCTGTTATATTGATCTGATTTATTTATTTATCCAAATTTTACAACTATCATTACAAAAAATAACCAATGCGATAGTTTACAATTCTATAGGCCTACTATCTACTTATAACAAATTATCATAAGCGTTGTACGTGTTCAGGGATTCACTCAGGGAACATAAAATGTGTCAATTTCATTGGCCACCAAGTTAAGTGTGCGTCATGGGAGCCTCCCGAAGAAGATTAGTATTATTTTTAGTATTATCGCCAGCAACGGCGGCCTGCGCCGGCGCCGTACATATCAATCCGGTACACACAAACACAACTTAGACAATATATCTGAGTGACTGGTTTTTCCTCTAAGAATTGTAAATGAGATGAGGTTGTAGTGTAAAGCTTGTAGGTTTAGAGCGTGTAGTCTTTAGAGCTTGGCATTATACGAGGTCTGACAACATTTTAAGATGATATGTTTTTGGTGGGATAATTATATCTCCAAACAAACTATAATGGTGTATTATACTTGTAGCTTACACTATAGATAATATTACACAAAAATATATATACCCATTCAATAATAATTGTAAGAAAACCACAGAGTGGGTATAAATAACAGTTATTTAATTTTAAATATTATTATCGTCTCCTTTTTCTTATTAACTTGTTTAACTTGTTTAATGTTATGATTTTACCATTATGAAATGAAGACATGAACACTGTTTTTAAACCTTTTCATTTCCTAAGAAAATATTCTATTATTATATTTATTTTTAGTATGTTTGATAATATTTAAATTAAGAATTAATTATAGTAATTTACCTTGATAAACTTAAAACAGTTAATAACCATGCTTCATAACTCTTAAATAATAATTAAAAAACTTATAGTATTTTTAAACCTTTATTGAAACCGTTCAAAATGAGGTATACTGGCACTTGTTTTATTTAAAGAATTGACTAGAAAACACACAACTATCGATAAATCACCACCAGCCGTTAGAAGCTCCTCCGTAACCGTAGCCACCTCCAACTGCTCCTCCTACAATACCAGCTCCAGAATAACCACCAAGACCACCAGAATAACCACCAAGACCTCCAGAATAACCACCAAGACCTCCAGAACTGTAGGTTACAGTCGGTGTAGAAACAACCTGCTTCACTGTAACGACTTGTGGCACGGATACCACTTTGCGTACATTAACAACTTGGGGTACAGTAACAACGCGTTGTACGTTCACCACTTTGTTAACAGCGACCACTCTAGGGGTAGATACTATACGCGCTACTGACGCTCCTCCGCCGATGGCCGCTCCTCCTACGTAGCCGCCGCTGTAGCCGCCGCTGTAGCCACCGCTGTAGCCTCCACTGTAGCCTCCGCTGTAACCTCCACTGTAGCCTCCGCTGTAACCTCCACTGTAGCCGCCGCTGTAGCCGCCACCATAGCCTCCACCATTTCCAAGTCCCAGGTATCCACGCTTTTCCCGCTTTAGAACTTCGCCGGCCATTGTGACCGCTACCAGCGCACATAAGCATATCTAAAACAAATAAAAACGGCCACTTTTAGCACTTCTGCTATATGTAACTACAAGAAATCATAATTTAATAATTTGTAATGTTTAAAATAAACTTTAGATCAATACTTCAATCTGATCAAACAGATTTTTTTCATGAAAGTGGGAGGCAAAGGTGCAGGCGGGTCAC
>JADGIL010007297.1:187-11266 GCA_020352625.1 Cactoblastis cactorum | reverse complement strand
TTTCCCCTCCAATAAAAAAAAAAAGTATAAAAAACTTGTCATACTATCCTTAACAACATACTTTTTCCACTTAAAATTAAACTTCTCTAGTAAACTGGTAAAAACCGGATACAACTAGATCTCAGAACTAGTATTTTTATCTTATTCCTTTAAGTGTCAGTATAATTTTAGTTTTTCTATTGTACATTTTTAAAAGTAAGAGGGAGGCAAACGAGCAGGCGGGTCACATGATGTTAAGTGATCACCGACGCCCAAAGACAACTGCAACACCTGCGGGGTCACAGAAGCGTTGCCGGCCTTTTAAAAACTCCCGCCCTCCCCAAATGGAGAGAGGGAGGGCGGAAAAGATGGGCCTCCGGCTCTCCTACTCACCGGACGGAGCATGGCGGCTGATAGCCGCCATTCAGGCGTCGGTCTTCTGTGTACATTTTTTATTTAGTGCCGTAATGATATATTTTAATACATAAATAAATATATTGCAATAATTATATAATGTCAGTAATAGAAAAATTGATAAATATATATATTTCATATACCTATATCAAAATCTTCTATTATTTTAAAAACTTTACTACAAGTGTGCGCAGAAATGCTTGTCATCACCTGAGGAATGTGGTCGCGGGGTGAGACGGGGAGGATGCCATTGAAAAATTTTGACGTTCATTAACCTCCCCTGTCCTGCCGCTAAGTGGTACATCGAGTTTTGCTCAGATGTGTTTTTTTTACATAACGGAACAGGGAAACAACCATGCCACCCACCTACCGGAAAGTGGTGACTGCAGCCTATGACATCTGCAACAGCGGCATCACAGGTGCGTTGCCGACCCCGTATCTCCTAACCCCTTTATAGAAACTTCATTTTGTAGTCTCTAGAGAAAACCATGGCAGCTCTTAACACAACCTTAACGTATGTGTCTGTGAATATGGAACAACCGGAAAATTTGATTTAGAAAAAAACAAATAATCAGCTATAAACACGACGAAAGATAAAAATACAAAAATAACCTATTTTTAGTTCGTATAGGGTTTTTAAAACTAACTTTGAAATAAACAACCATTTGAATATGCTAATAAATAATAAAAAAAACATCGAGTCAAAAAAGTTCGTCAATATCTTTGACTGTTTTTGCCTATGTTTCAATGAACCATACTAAAATAAAAAGTCTCACAAATAAAGTTCATTGTCATAATTTTAGGGTTCTGTAACCGAATAGGTCAAGAGGCAGTTAAACTGGCCGAGTACTGCCATATTATTGATTTAATTGTCGGAAATATTATTGATACATAAAGAAGAAGACATATAGAAAAACAAAACATATAGACATAAGTTGGTGGCATCATTATTCTTAAAAAATGCAACTTTTAATAATATCTGTATCTACAGCAGCCTTTCCCAAAATGGGCGATAACGCTTTTTTGTGGGCGCTGCAGGCCTAAGGATAAGAGAGCTAGAAAAAAAGGGGGCATCGTGTAGAATCTTTTTTTAAGTAAGTGAACAAATGGCGGCGCTAAAAAATAATTTATTCTCAAAGTCGGCAGTACACAAAATAAGTTTGGGAACCCCTGGTCTACGGGCTGTCTGTCATCATGATACACAGTTGACATTTTCACAGATTATATATTTATGTTGCCGTTATAACTACGATTTATATTTATTTAATTAAGATCTTATTACGACAATTAATAATAATATGTTTATAAGTATTGTTTTAAAAATCATCATTCATCTTTGCACCTATATTTATATTTTGTACAGCTACATACTTATTAAAAATTTATTCCAATTACGGAACCCTTTAAATATAATATCGTCTCACTCTTGGCCACTTTCATACTTAAGCCAAAAATAGAGTCTGTTCACACGCTATCAAAAATAATTTTATTTATGAATTTCTAAGCATATTTACAAAACATAATACATTATTTTTAAAATTATTCATAACAGAAAAACTGATATTCTACCTTTTGCCGCGCATAAACTTAGGTATTGTTTAATTTTTTTGTTTAGAAGTTTTTTATAAGCAAGCATACCTGTGATATCCAATGCTTCTTCGTAGCTATACACCGCTTTTTTAGTCTTGATTGCTTTATCAAAATTAGTCATTTCTAAGTCCACATCTCCAGTTTTATCATAACTTTCATTTATAGCCGCCATTTTTTATTTAAAAATATTCTAATATTACAAAAGTAAATTAATTAAGTACTCTTATTGATTATTTTTTATTAATTTATATCAGTTAAGATGGTTAAAAATCGCGTTTCTAATATAACACTAAAATAACTTAAAATCGGAATATTAAAAAACTATTAACTGGTAACCATCTTTAAACAATCTTTGTGTTGTTTACGGAAAATTTTCGCATAATACAGGTCCGGCTTGGACTAAAGTCACAAAAATACTGACCGGTGTTTTTGCTTTGAGTCAGAAGGTCATATTATCTAGTTATTCAGCTCATCATTTATCAATGGCCTCGTATAAACGACTGTTACAATTATTTCTGTATCCACCGAGCGCTAAATTTACTTGTCATTTTTGTCTAAACAAAGAAAAGAAGCGATGGAAGTCTATTGTTAGTTAATAAAGTAAGGTTTTTGTGGCAATGGTGTCAGATCCGATAAGTGCTGTTTGAAAGGGATATTATTCTTGTTTTATTTCTTTAAGACTAACTTGTTATTTAAACCGAGTAGAGCTAAGTGATAATATTATAACATATTTAACGACTTTCGAGAAAATTTAAGAAATAGAAATTGGAATAATATATTAATAAACAAATAAATATATCAAAATCAAATTTATTTGAAAATATAATCACGGGTCATATGTGGTGCGAAATAAAAGCCATGGTATACGTATACTTAATGTAATAATCATAACCATACAAAAATAAAATCAGCTGCGCGTGCGCCGCTCACTGGTGCCGCTCCGGCCGGGTGCTCTTAGGGATTATTATACACAGAAGTCCACTCGCTGTAAAAGAAGTTTAAAAAGTAAATACAATTTAAAAAGTAAAGAGTTTAGTAAAGCGTATGACTTCCGATCCGTCCACCTACACCACAAATACCTACCCGGCAATTATTCGTTATTCTATAATATTACACAAAATTTTAAAGAAACACTCCATTAGATTACCAAGAAATAGAAAAAATGGAAATGGAAATGGTATGGAAAGATACTATAACTGTAATAAAAACATTACAATCTAGAAACACATCCGCACGAGGGTTTAATAAAAATTCTATAGGCTATTGTTCATGACAGAACATTTCGCATTCTACTGGTGAAAAAATGTTTCAAAGGTTTCCAGTAGTTTCGGAGCATATTCAATTCAAAAATAAAACAAATTTTTCCTCTTGATATTATTAGTCAGAAGTATATACAAGAGGCACAGTACTCACTTATAAGTAAGAAGCCAAACATATAAATGGGCACGATGCAGTATTGGTCCACCAGGGCTCCGAAGACCACGTTGCCCACGATAGCGCCCACCCGGCCGCACATTACCGTCACGGCCATTGCTGTAGCACTGGAAAAAAAATGTTACGTATAATAAAATAGTAATTCAAAAATTAAAAAAGTAACCATTTTGAAAGGGAATATTCTTCAAACTGTTGGACCAATTGATTGATTTTCCCAAAGCCATAGCTACGAACTACCGCAAAGCTTGGTAATAAGTATTTAACTGTAAAGATTTTTCAACAAATATTTTCTACGAAGACCCTATGACCCTAGGGGTGCTAAATAGTGTTGCTTAAAAGTCTAATTATCGATAGCGTTTCGATAGAGAATCGATAGTTTAAGAAAACACGATAGTATTGATTACAATAACTTACGGGTTAGTAACTAAGTATATCCAAATAAATTTTGGAATGTTTTTGAAATCGCCAACTAAACAATTTTATTATTGGTGCTTATAGGTATATTTTATTTTATTTTTATGTTAGAGTGAGGCAAACGAGCAGGCGGGTCACGTGATGTTAAGTGATCACATCCGCCCATAAACAACTGCAACACCCGCGGGGTTACAGAAGCGTTGGCGGCCTATAAAAAAGTTGGGCCTCCGGCTCTCCCACTCACCGGACGGAGCATGGTAGCTGATAGCTGCCATGCATCTTCTGTGGGAGTATGGTACTTCCCCGGACGAGCCGGCCCATTCATGCTGCAGGCTATAAACGCAGAGAGCAGGCTCCATACCACTACAAATTCTCAATTATTCCATAAATGAATGTAATGAAAATTCACTCTATGTTCACAAACGAGCCTCGTCACGAGCGATTTACTTCTGAAAGCGAATGTTGCCGAATGCGCATCTGCAACTATTGGAAAGACCAGACTGCATACAAATGTAGATGCTAGATTACTTTCGTAAAAAACCTAACACAACATTAATGATTTGGTTAATGAATTTAATTATTTCAAATTATACGTAAATACCAATATATAATTACTAAGATAAGGAATTTTCTAAATATCTCATATTTGACGGTCGTTATGTGCGACCATCGTAAATACCAAAAAATATATTTTATTAATATCTCTTAATGACTTTATAATGAAACAGGTATAAAAGTTTTAGTTTGTCCGTTACCAAACCATTCTATCGGTGGCTGAGCACGGAATAACTATACGAATAACTTTGAAATTTTACAATGGTATTTAAGTTTATGGTGAGTGTTTTTATATACATATTTTTACGCAACATATTTACATCTCCTCTATTGTTGATTCAAGACAAATTTCCCAAAATTAAATTAGCTGATTTCCTTTAAGCTAAAGCTGTCGGTTTTTCATGATGCTCTCTCATCTACAATTTCTTTGAGTCATTTCTACATTTATGAACGTTTATAAAGCTTTCTGCTCGCATCTGTTTGCATCTCGCTTTTATTCTGAGTTATGGTAATCGTTTGTACCTTTCCCTGCACTCCGCTCACGGGGCCAATTCCGGAACTCTTATCTTTATTGCGACGCCTTTGAGACATTGTTTTCTTGTAAATATAACTCATCATTCTTAGTTTTTTCTTTTATGTAGTTAGTTAATTACGTTTCCTAGTTCTAAAATAACATCTCTGAATGAAACGACTAATTTCATAAAGATGGTTTCCTTTCCATAGAAGCTTGGGCCCAACGTTACAGGGCTGAAAAATTAACGACATTTAAAGCAAATAAACATATAACGCATGAATTAATTAAATAATACATTGAATGTATTTAAGGGCGTGTCAATTATTTGCGCTTTTAGATTATTTTAAAAATGAAAAGAATTAAAAATGTAAAATCTCTTTCTCGCTCTTTAAAATCGATTTAAATCGTTAAATACAAATATCATTTAATAAATTGATCCTGTGAACAAATTCGCCTGAAATTTAAAAAAGTACAGGAATATTTTATTTTACATATTTTTATTATAAAACTGATAATCTAAATAAAATCTGTAGAGGATAGTTTTCATTTCAAAAGATTTTAATAAAACGTCACCGAGATGACGACTGACGTTGACAGTTCTCCGTAAAATTTTAACACGCGTACTTTGGCGAAGATTGTTACATGTGAGCTGTTAAAGTAAGCAAGCAAGAAAATAGTTTATTTGGTTCGTAATAAAAATTAAAACTAAGTTGACAAAAATTTAAAAACCGGCCAAGTGCGAGTCGGAAGTGCGAGACGGAGGCCTTCGTGCACGAAGGGTTCCGTACCATTATCTATGAAAAACCACAAAATAATCGCATTTGTTGTATTGGAGCCCCCTTTAAACATTTTTTTAATTTTAATTTAATTATTCATATTTAATATTAATTTATAAATACATATTCGATGAATATTTCAAGTATCTACTTATTGCGGATTATGAGATACAGCCTGGTGACAGACAGACAGACAGCAGAGCCTTAGTAATAGGGTTCCCGTTTTTCCCTTCGGGTACGAAACCTTAAAAATTACTAAAATGACTCCGGCGCGTTTACAGAGCTCGTTTTTAATATCAGATTATTAATTGGCGTTTTTAATATTTGACCATTGCTTTTGTGTGGGTCAAATTTTAATAATTTGTAACATTTTTGTAACGCTTAGGCCCAAAATGGACCATCTCATTTCAATCTTGTAACAATGTTCAAAGGTGATCTGTCTTATTTAGTACGTGTAAAATTTTGAAATCTTAAATGAATATACATATATTAATACGAGTATTAATAAATAATACATTTTATTTCCAGACTCTTGCCATCCTTAGCAGCATCGTAGCAGTGCAGGCTGCACCGGACGGTGTTATTGGTCCTGGTATTGGCATAGGAGGAGTGGGAACAGGCACGGGTATAGGAGGACTGGGAACAGGCCCGGGTATAGGAGGAGTAGGAACAGGCCCGGGTATAGGAGGAGTGGGAACAGGCCTGGGTATAGGGGGTGTAGGAACAGGTCTCGGTTTGGGAGGAGTAGGAACAGGCATCGGTTTAGGGGAAGTAGCAATAGGCCTCGGTTTGGGAGGAATAGGACCAGACTTCGGTTTAGGAGATGTAGGAGCGGGCCTCGGTTTGGGAGGAGTAGGAACAGGCCTCGGTTTGGGAGGAATAGAAACGGGCCTCGGTTTGGAAGGATTAGGAACAGGCTTCGGTTTGGGAGGAGTAGGATCAGGCCCCGGTGTGGGAGCAGTAGGAACAGGCATTGGTTTAGGGGGTGTAGGCCTTGGAGGCGGCGGTTTTCAGTCAGGGGGCGGCTACAGAGGCAGTGGTTTCGGAGCCAGAGGTCAAGGCTTTGGCAGTCAAGGACTTCAGTCTGGCGGTGCCCAGGGAGGATATGATCGAGGACACGCTGATTCAAGTTTTACCCAAGTAATTAATGCTTATTGTATAATACACACATTAATGAGTAATCTATGATAAAAAATAATTAAGAACTAGAAAAGCTTAAAAAAAATTCCATGAAAATTTGAATTAGTCTTGTCAATTTGGTACTTCTTACTTAAACTCTTACACTTTCAACCGTTTGACAGAGAGAGTTCTTTTAAGGTAGGGGATTATTAATTTTTTTTATAGATGTCTTAATTGTCATGGTTACAGATCACCGATGCCCACCAGTCCACGAGCCATGACGTGGGTGGAGGGCGTCAGTTCGGAAGCGCCGGCGGCAGCTCCGGAGGCTATAGTGGCTACCAGGGAGGACAGTCTGGGTTCGGAAACGGATTCACCTCCGGTGGTTTTGTTGGATAGATCAGGGATAGTTTATTCTTACTTAAGATAATTTAAATAAATTATTATTTATTATACCTATCTAATGATTTTCTGTTTTTCACCTTTTTGGGAAGTTTTTAATCTGCAAAATGTGTTAAATATTCGTATTATTATGCTAACAATTACCATGCTATCTAGAGGCACAGTATGCCAAGGCCCCGAAAAGACCGGACAAGCAAAACGCAAGATCATAACCACTCATCAAAGAGCGATTTTAAAGGATTTCAAAGGGTAAAACGGGAACCCTATTACTAAGACTTCGTTGTCTGTCTCTCTGTCTGACACCAGGCTGTATCTCATGAACCGTAAAAGTTAGACAGCTTTGTCCTCCATGATAGAGGAGTTACTTGAAAATGTAGCAGGTAAGTATCCGGCACTACCTGGGCCTCCCTTCCCAAATGCCCATGATGGGTTTCTCTACCTGCTCGTAGGCATAATTTTAAAAAAGCTAAACCTAACTGGTGAACAGCATCGTGTATGCACTATTTGATAATTTTTGACATTTTTATGACTTTAAAACTATTTTAAAAAATCATGTTATATTTGGCACAAATATTGAGACTTGCTATATACAAATGTGACACTAGCTTTTGTTCGCGGCATCGCCTGTGAAGATTAAAGTTTTTCACTCCTCTGACCCCCTTCGAAGTGGAATTTCCAAATATCCTCTCTTAGTGCTTCTATATACTCTCCAACGAACATACAAGTATACCAAATTTCAGCTACTTGCGCCGCCGCCCATAGACAACTGCAACACCCGCGGGGTTGCAGAAGCGTTGCCGGCCTGTAAATAGTTTCTTCAAATTAGATTGACGTAGAACCCCAATAAATTGTTCTAGACCGTGACCTCATCGGAACGCCGAAAATCCCTAACTCCAATTTTCCTGTGATAATTAGTTAAATGAAGGTATTTAGCTAATTTCTAAACACCTCAATGGTGATTCCCATTTGGGAATATACGATCGTTAGCAGGTAATTAAGTTCGAAACATTGGCTCTGATCAGTAACGTTAAGTACTTTATAATTGGCCAGGTAAATTCAACAGTCAAGTAATTTTCTCTTTGATTGAAGAAAGAAAGCTATGGAATACAAATTTGTGGTGAGTGCATTTAACTAATACTTCCTTTATTTTTATTCATTTTTAAAAATCTAAACTACGTTATTGTCCATGTTACATTTATACATTTTGTAACCTATTATTGTCGATCGTCTTCGACGTCTTCATTCACGATCAAATGAAAAGGAAAATTATTTAATGCTCATATTTATTACTTTATCTGTATCGTTATTCTATAAGGTAACAATAACATAACACCGAATAATGATCGCCGAATATAAAAACTAAAAATAAATAAGAGTCGATAAGAATAAAACGAATATTCTAATTGAAGCACGAGATTATTTACACATGGCGTTCCGACACTACGTAACCACCGGTGAACTTTGACTTTATAGCGTAAAGCGTTGTAAGTCGGGTTCCTTACCCGAATGGTAAAACGACAACTCTATTACTAAAGCTTCGCAATCCGACTGTCTGTCACCAAGCTGTATCTCATAACCGTAAAAGACTGTTGAAATTTTCTCAGATGATGTAAGTGTTGCCGCTACAACAACAAATGTTTTAATGATCTGTGCTATAAACAAAAATAAAATAAATATTAAAGGGGGCTCCCATACAACAAACGTGATTTTTTTTGCTCGATATTGATAACGATAAGAGATAAACACTTAAATTTTTCAAAGATTATTGATATTTTAATTTAATATTTTTAATTTTCTTGAAAAAGCTAAGTCACGAGCGTCGTTACTGCGACAGATTCTTAAAACATAATATCAGAAATTTTGAGAATCATTAACAGACACCGCTATTAACTAATCACATATTGAGTAATAGAAATACAAATCAAAACGACATTAATTCCACTGTAATGGCACTTGTCTCATTAACAGTAATTAGAGCCGGTATAAAACATTGTCAAGCGGGTTTCTTTTATTATTCGTAGCGCGGTCGTACAACTAACTAACATCAATATGAAGTGCCTGGTACGTAAATCATTATAAAATGTGTAAACATTCAAATTTTGCAAATTCCATGGTTCCTCTTAGTTATGGATCAAATTTTGGTTTGGCACAAATGTTCTTTAATCTAATTTGACAAAAAAGTCTGACCACATTTTGACAATTTCAGTCGCTCGTCCTCTTAGCCTGCGTCTTGGCCGTGGCCAGCGGCTCGCCCTACGGGCTGGGCATGGGCGGGGGCGGAGGCTCCTCGGGCCGGAGCTACGGCAACCAGAACTACGGCGCCGGCAGCCAGGGTTTCGGACAACAGGGCTACCAGCAAGGCGGCTCCAGGCACGGGCATGACAGAGGACGCCAATCTTCTGAATTCACTCAGGTAACGAATAAATAATTTTGTTACAATAGCCTCGACCACGGTAGATTTTGTCTCTATGATCACTATATTTTAGCGAAATAAAATAATCAAGATTTTGGCATGCATTTTGCTGTTTACGTCATGATTCACGTGTATGGCTATACTCAGCGTTATACTTAATATTACGAATGGAAAAAATAATCATTTTAATTACTTCTACATATTTATTTTATTCAGTTTAGTTTAGAATTCTTTTAAAGTGCAGAAATATATCGTCTGGGTAAATTTCAACTATCGCGATTTATGAGGTACAATCTGGTTACAGACAACAACAAAAGGGTCCCATTTTTACCCTTCGATCGTAATTTTATTAATAATAAAAATAATTCATATTATTCTAAATATTAAAATTGTACACTACTTTTATTTGGTTAATAATAGATTGTATCATTAAATCCCAGATAACCCACAAGCACACCAGCGCGGAGCACGACGTGGGCGGCGGCAGCTCGTTCGGCTCCCGCGGCCAGAGCGCCGGCGGCTTCAACAACCAGCGCGGCGGCGCTACCAACTTCGGCAACGAGTACGAAACCGGTTACTTGCCGTTCAAGTCCAAAGATTAATGTATTAATGAACTCTTGTATATAAACTGATTTTTGTCGTTTGCTTTTCGCCTAACATCACTTCTATCACAAACTCTACATCTCTCTTACACAGTCCCAATGATAAATCATATATAAACAATCATTGAAATGTTTATCATGGTCCACAAAACATCATTACAATTTGCAATTAACATTTTTACCACAGGAAATTTTCAACTCGAGCTCTTAAGTTGTTTCTTTCGTGATCAGTATACTTTAAAGCAAAACCGGAATGTTCTCGCACTGTCCGAGATAACCAATTCATTCTTCGCTAGCAATGCGGGCTGATTAGATCAGACTGACACTTTTATATATATACATACATATGTCAAAATGTATGTATATATATAATTTTCTAAGTTTTTTTGAGTTTGCATAAAATAAAAAGGGTAGAGTGAAATAGCAATTAAAAAAAAAAATAACTAGTAGCGTGTTTTCCTATAAGAAATCGCGTTTTTCGTATGAGTTTTTAATTCATCTCTACATATCATCCACCAATATTCCGCCAAATTTCCGGACCAATACGACATCGGAACCTTCATGAAAAGGGCGTATAAATTCCTCAAAGGCCGGTAACGCTTGTCACCATCCGAGTGTTGCAGTTGTCTATGGGCGGCGGTGATCACTTAACACCACTTAACACGACTGCCTGTTAGCCTTCTTCTTTCATTAAAAAATAACTATAAAATGTCGCTACGCCAAAGTTACTTATAGTAGACTGTGTATGTAAAATCTATTATAAATATAATATGCCGATAAAAAAAAATGTGACGTGTTACAATAAAAAAAAATAATATTTGCGTTATGTATGTCAACAGTTATCTTTAAAATTCTCAAAAAAAAAAA
>JADGIL010007284.1:6201-28918 GCA_020352625.1 Cactoblastis cactorum | reverse complement strand
TTACTAGCTAATGCCTGCGTATTCGTCCGCGTAAATTTTACGCAAATTATATCCCTCTGGAACCATACATTTTTTCGGGATAAAAAGTAGCCTATCTTTTATTCTAGGTCGTAGTCCATCTCTGTGCCAAATTTTATCCAAATCCGTTGGGTAGTTTTTGTGTGATGCGTGTACAAACATACAGACAGACAAAAATTCTAAAAAGAATAGTTTTGGCTTCTATAGGCCCTTTAAAAAGCCCCTATATATTTTATTCTTATATATCTCCCATGTACAGACATAGCTCAGTTATAATTTTATTATATGTATAGATTATGAAATATAGTATCGTTGAGTTAGTATCCCATAATACAAGTCTTGAGCTTAAGTAGTTGTAGGTTAACTCAATTAGTGTAATTTGTCCCTCTATATTTAATTTATTCTGCAATCAGCGCACAATATCCCTAGTTCAATATATACAAAGGTATGTAATGAATTCACGGAATTCAGGCTATAATCACCGCATACGTTACCGGAAGTAGATTGTGCGCCTCCCATTTATTTTAGGCTTTGTGACATTAAATAAGATCACGTGTGCAAGGCTTTGGATCATGGCCGAAATAAATTGGTTCAGTTTTAGAACGCCGCTAATTTATTTCGGTTTAAGCTTATGTAGGTATTTTGTTGAAATGAACCTTAATTTTTCCACATTAATGTTTAATATTTTTTCACTTTAATGTTAAAATAACCGTGTATTGTGTAAAGTCTAAAAATTAAAAAAATAGCCAACATTATAATAGTTCAACCAATATACATACGATAAGTAGTGGCGGTCGACCACTGTATGTTTCAAAAGAAATTTTATACCACGTACGACCACAATGTGGAACGAACTGCCAGCAGCGGTATTTCCGGACCAATACGACATCGGGACCTTCAAGAAAAGAGCGTAGCCCTTAAAGGCCGGCAACGCTTCTGTGAAACCCCGGGTGTTGCAGGTATCTATGGGCGGCGGTGATCACTTAACATCACGTGACCCGCCTGCTCGTTTGCCTCCCTCTTTCAATAAAAAAATACGATATTTATCATCATCTACGCGATGTGTCGATGTATGATGTCGATAATGTTATATTCTGTAAAATCAGCAATTGTTATTTTTCATTAATCGTTTATTTTCCACTAGTCTTTCAGTGACTATAAACTACATAAAAATTTTCAAAAAAATGTGTAAAATTTCAATTCTTAATGTCCCAACTAAAGTGAACCCAGCTTCAAAAGTAACGCTTGAAGAAAGCAATCTTTCAAAATTACACCTTAGGGGCTAATATAGTCCAATTTGGCCACGCAACAAATCTTAAAGTAACTGTAACTTCACAAGAAATACGAAGTCAAAAGTTTTTAGAAAGTTAAATTTAGATCAAAGTTGGTAAAATTTGTATAGATAAGTAAAGTACTTATTCTACAATTTTTAAAATCAAATTTCACAACAGTTCTTTTTTAATGTCCGAGGGAGGCAAACGAGCAGGCGGGTCACGATATGTTAAGTGATCACCGCCGCCCATAGACAACTGCAACACCCACGGGGTTACAAAAGCGTTGCCAGCCTATAAAAAAACCTCAGTAGTTGGGCCTCCGGCTCTCCCACTCACCGGACGGAGCATGGCGGCTGATAGCCGCCATTCAGGCGTCGATCTTCTGTGGGAGTATGGTACTTATAATGTAAAATAGCCATAGAGTATAAAATCTAGTAAATACAACATACAGGTTACAGCATCATTAAAACGTTACATTGAGGGATTTGCTTAACTGAACATTAACGAAAACCACGTAATGTGGGTAAATTTATGTGTGGCGGTGAAATTTAGGGTCCCGGTTGCAAGTTGCGGCCATCGCAAATCTTTATCTCGAATGTTTTCCCGATGTTTATGTCAACACACATATTTGTGGAAATTTTGGTTGTATGGTTTTTTTTTTTAGGCCGACAACGCTTCTGTAACTCCGCGGGTGTTGCAGTTGTCTATGTGCGGCGGTGATCACTTAACATCTCGTGACCCGCCTGCTCGTTTGCCTCCCTCTGACATAAAAAAAACCGATCATCTATGAGAAGAAGATTTATTTACTTTATCATTATTAGACTAACTTAACTAGATTACTTGTATTTTATTAACATTTGCCTTATAGTATTTGGTTTAGCAAAGTTTGATATGTAATGATTACCAATCTATATGTACATTTTTTTGAAAATCTTTTGTTGAGCTACCCACATGCACTTATTTAATTACTAATAAATAAATAAAAATTATATATTAAATACAAATCACACAGATAAAGTTAGCATTAAATTAAGTTCGAAAATTATATTATGGAATACTAACTCAACGATACCATATATATTTTAAGCAGAGATGGAAAAAAACAATTTGAACCATATTATCCTAATAAAAAGGAATAAAAAAAAATCAAACAGCAACAAGTAAGATGAAAAGAATCCTTTGTAATTAGCGACAGATCTCGCGAACCTTGAAGACAGATTGGTCGTGCAAAAGTTTCTCATTATCCAATTTAAAAAGTGTTACTCAGTACTGAGGTGATACAACCTTAATGCAATTAGAGGTCCTGCGTTCAAGTATTGACGACATAGATCTAGTTTGGATGGAAGGATACATATTTGCTGGTTTCTCCGCGTAGATTGTAAGTGTCGATCAAGGGCAAGGGTTTATAACAGGAGACTTTTTAATAGGTGATTAGCTTACAACCTGTTAATGTATGTATATCTGAATTGCCATTCCACCTGTAAGTCCACCAGTCTGCTAAGTATGGCCTTTCTCAGTTTAGGTCGTAAGGAAAAAAGGCATGATACGGTATCCATATGTATTATGTGAGTTCAGTACAAAATATAAGTTCCTTCTATTTCGATTTTTTACATTATTTAGTAATTGATTGTAGTGTAAGCAATTAATTGTTAGAACAAAATTGCATAGGCTGAAACGGTCGTCGTCGTTACCGACTAAAATTAACGTGAGTTAGCCGTGTAAATACCAATTAACAAAATTGCAATATATTAGAATAGATTTTTGTGTAATTATAACAAAAATATTGCTTTTATTTTTTACGATTAGCAGAATTCGGTATTACTTATGCTACGATATTTTTTCAATCACTATTAATTTTTATACATGTGTAAAATTATTTAAAATAAAATGCGTATTATTTTAAACATCTTGAATTTGTTTTAGCAAAAATTTAAAGCTTTCAATTGATGACGATTTCGCGATCGGCTTAAAATTTAAATACAACTCTTTAGGCTTATTCATGCAAAAATTCCAAAACAATTACCAGAGCTTTCCACTACACAGTTCTTCTTTGTAACAGAACAGTTTTTAATTTGGACCCCTTTGTTCCAAAATTTATCGCTCCGTTAGACATTCTTGAGGAGATATGAATTAGTGTCCTCCAGAAAAATGGTGCTAACGACCCTCCCCGATGCAAATGGATTCTTGTAATTGCATTGTAAATTCTATTCTGAAACGAGATGCAATTATTGCCTTTCAACTGAAACTTTTTGTTCGCTGAGTGAATTATACACACTATTATACTTACGATAAGTTGTTATATTGTTTTTCTGTGATGATTGTTTGTAAGATATGGATAAATAAATAAAAAATACCTTATGAATATATTGTATATGAATGGCTTGAGTAATGATAAGTTATTTCACGCAAAAAAGGCGCAAAGTCGTCGAATTGTGGAAAACAGCCCGTCATACAATACAGTACCTTATGAGCAAATATATTTAGACCGGAATTTGCAGACAAGAATATTAGCGTTTTACTAGAAACTACTTATCTCTGCCCGGGGGTTCGCTTCCGTGAGAATATTGGGATTTCTCACATTTCTTGGATTTACAAATATTTCCAAACTAAACTTAGCCATTGCGGTCTAATCGTTCTCAAATTTTAATGAGACAAAAACTGAACATTTTTTTTCATATTAATGAAAGTGGCCAATTTCTAACTAAGTAGCTATCCGTGGTTACTTATTGATATAATAATCAGAATTCATCACAAAATACATAGTAAGTTTTTGGATTTTGACAACGTCGTATTCCGATACCACATCAAAATAGATTCATATACACAACAGGGCCATGATTTAATTAAAATATTAAAAAAAATTATTTCTATCTTCTATCTCTTTCTCAATCTTAATTTATTTATCAATCTTAAATTTATTTTAATTAGAAGCATTATATAGTTCAGAGTTTTGAATCTACTCAATAGAATTTTCAGTACAGACGTAGTTCTAAAATTTTACACAGTTCATCAACTATCTGCCATACCTATTCGCTTTTAGCACCGATGTAAAAAGCCATTACTCCGACAGCACTCTGCAGAACTTGATTAACGGATATCGCCGGTAGATGGCGCAATGCAATTATGTCCTACACCTGCAGCGGACAAAAGACTTATGGAATTGGAAACTTTTATAGATGACGTCTTTGTTACTTTGTACTGGAGTGTGCTGTGTTGTTGGTAGTTTGTGTATGGTTGTAAATTATGTCTTCTTGGATATAATTATGAGGATTAAAATATGTAGTTAATAAAATAAATATATAGGGGCAAATCACACAAATTAAGTTAGCCCAAAACTAAGTACGAAACCTATGTATGTATATTATGGGGTGCTAACACAACGACACTATATTTTGAAATAGATACGTATATAAATAAACATCTAATACACAGACCACTGACCGGGATTCGAACCCGGGGCCTTTTGATTAAGAGGCAAGGATATTTCCACTAATTATATTATCAGTATATCCATTTGTTTTAATCAACATGTAGGTATTATGTATTTCAAACAAAATAACACAATCTTACTAATCGACATGAAAATATGACTAACAAGAATTTAACTTCTAACTTATTATAGACTAAATGAATCTGAACTGAATCTAAACGGCGCAAATTGTCTTGTAAAAAAAAAATTAACATTCCACTTTCAAATGTTTTGAAAGAATAAAATGAAGTTATTGACTTTATTTTTCTAGTTTTTATAACTGGCCAGCTACAAAACAGTTTTTTTTTCTAGCAAACTATAGCAAAAGAGCGCATTACGGACCCAGCAGAGCAACTTCAACACTTGACCACGGCACGGTCAAATATCCGTCTAGAAATTTTAGTCCATGAAGGTACTTTCGGTAGAATTTATAAAGGAGTTTTCAAGAAAGGAGATACTTATGAAGAAGTTATGGTCAAAACTGTGTCAGGTAATGAGAATAGTATTGAAAGTTTTCTTTCATTTTTTATTCCTAAAAAGTGTAGTAATTTAAATTTCAACTTTATTTTGTTTCTGATACGATATTCCAACTGAAATTACTATAAATTATTACTACCTAACCAATATTATAATGAATAACAATAAATATTAAAATATTTTATTAATATTATGAAGAAATTAGAGAAAAAAAAATGATCATGGAATTTTTGATATTATGAGTTAGGTTATTAAATCACTCAATAAAATACTGGTTTAATCTAAATAAACCTAACAGATGCAGCATCAGCCATGCAAGCAGCTCTCTTGGTAGCAGAAGGCCTCCGACTATGTGGCCTGGTCCACGCTAACCTTCTGGCTCCTATGGCGGCGTGTGCTGAAGAGGCCCGGAGGCCATTGATAGTATATTGCTGTGCTTCTCACTCTTCTAATCTTAAGAGGTGAGTTTGCAAATTACTTTATGGTAGAATTAACCGACCCGTGCCCACTTCGTTGAGTGTTAAAATATAGTCTGTAGCACTCCTGAATACTGTAAATTTATTTCCTTTTCTTTTTACTTTAGTAAAGTTGAAGCAGATTTCAACCCTTCGCAGCACACTTATGATTTTTTATTTTCAAAGGTTCCTGACCTCTTGTCGGCTGGGCCACCAAGCGTCACCAGCCACAAGGGAGCTGGTAGACTTAGGAGTGCAGGCGGCCTGTGGGCTGGCGTACTTGCACGTTCAGAGAATAGTTCACGCTGATGTCGCTGCTAGAAATTGCATGTAAGTCTTATATTTTTAACCGACTTCAAAAAGGAGGTGGTTCTGAATTCGGTTAATATTTTTTTTATGTATGTACATCGATTACGACGACGTTTCTGGTCCGATTTTGGTAGTTCTTTTTTTATTCGACGCACAATGTATTTGAGCTATAGTGTTTATTAAATTTAAAGTCGATGAGGGTCAGAAAATCAGGTTGCGTAAATTATTTTGAGCAGTTTATTTTTATTCTAACTTTATTATATAAAGTTGAAAAAATGATACTTTTGCTAAAAATATATCAGTTATTATGATTATTCTGTATATAATTATTATTTTGTCCTATACCTATTTACATATTTTAAAATCTTATCTATAAATACTAAGCATAAAAAGTAAATGATGAAATACTGTCAATTTTTTACGAAAATTAATGAGATGTAAAACAAAATGCAAACAATATTTAAAATATAGTATAGATCTATAGGTATTTGTAACGATTGTTGAATAATGGAGTGTTGGGGATTGATGATCGATTGATTTATGAATTCAATCATTCATTATTGCTAGTGGCATGAATGGAATTGTGCAGGAGAGTACCACAATCTCAAAACTTCGCTATTAGACCCATTCTCGTCTAATGCTTCCTGTTTTCATCGTAGAGTTGATGAGAAATTGAGACTGAAGGTCACTGACAATGGGCTGTCTCGAGACCTGTTCCCTGATGACTACCACTGTCTCGGAGACAACGAGAACAGGCCGGTCAAGTGGATGGCGCCAGAAACCTTACTGCAGAACCAGTACTCCACTGCTTCTGATGTGGTGAGTTTGTATTACAAGTTTTCTTTTTTTTTATTTAAGAGGGAGGCAAACGAGCAGGCTGGTCACGTGATGTTAAGTGATCACCGTCGCCCATAGGCAACTGCAACACCCGCGGGGTCATAGAAGCGTTGCCGGCCTATAAAAAACTCCCGCTATCCCCAATTGGGGAATGGGGAAGTAGGGCCTCCGGCTCTCCCACTCACCGGACACAGCATGGCGGCTGATAGCCGCCATTCAAGCGTTGGTCTTCTGTGGGAGTATGGTACTTCCCCGGACGAGCCGACGCATTCATGCTGCAGGCTAATAAAACATGCAGCTGGCTCGTACCACTACAATAATCTCCTATCTTTCTTTTGGTATAAATCTCCTGATATAAATCAGGTCTTCCATGCTGGTCTGGAAGTGAACGGAAAACGCTAGAATTTGCCAGCTGCTACTTTTCCCGCAAATTGTAAAAGTCAATCAAGGGAAAGGGCTTAAAACAGGAAGTCATATAGGCTACCAACCTGTCATTATTTCTGAATCTCCGTTCCACCAATAAGCCCACCATTTATATAAAGCAATAACTTTAATTTTTGCTCTCTCTTTCAATAGTGGTCATTCGGCGTCACTTTGTGGGAACTAGCCACACTTGGCGCACCTCCATTAGCAGAATTAGACGCGGCTGATGTGGGCGCTTTCCTCAGTGGAGGTTACCGACCCTCGCAGCCCCACAACTGCCCTGATGAACTGTGAGTATAGACGGAAACATACTTGCATGTCGTATCCCGCTAAAAAACTATTTTTTTTTTTGGCATAATCTGTCATAAAAAAAACATATTATGATTACAGATATATTAATATATTGTGGCGACACGGCAAATATTGATTATTAATGATTAGCTTCTGACGGATCACGACACGCCACGAAACTTGTTTAATTCCGCTATATTTATTAAACATTAATTCTGTCAAGGCATTTTATTCGAACTTTTTATCAAGTTTTTTTCATTGAATATAGATATGACCTACCTACGTTTGACCTAGGTAATAGGGCACAATATTAAGTACTAGTTAACATAGACTAGGAATGAGAGTAAATAAAATTCAAGTTTAATTTTTTTTTGCAGAAATGTTAATTTACTTTTTAGCAGTTTATCAAGTTATTAAATACATTATATTAAGCTGTAAACTTGTATTTTACCCAAGTCCTTTTGTCATACAACTATGTATGAGTATTTTAATAAGATAGGTTGATATATTCATTTCATGTATTATACTAGATACGGCCTAATGTCCTGGTGTTGGACAACTCCACCTTCGGCGAGACCCACGGCTCCTCAGCTACTTGCGGCCCTTCATGACTTTAGGCAAGCGCTCAGTACTTATATTTAAATTTCTTAAAATAAATGTTGTGTCACTTCTATTCTGTACTTAGTCTATGTTATACTATCTTTGTAACTTAATATGACATAATCATGTATGGAACTCTATTTTTATTACCATTGCAACAAAAAATTAATTCTAAACTTAATATTATTTAAAATAAGTCTTTAATATTTGCCGAAAAAATTAAGTTATCCAAACATATGAAAATAAATATTCCTTGAGTAAAGTTTTGCCTGTACTTGGTCATTCCTCTACTCATGTCCTTTATAACATTTTTCCTCGTTTTCTTATCCAAAGTGCCTAAACGAAAACAGTATTGCAATATATTTTTATTAATTTCATAAGCACAAGTATATTAAAATTTAATTTGAATCGTGTAAATATAAATAATATTTTAAAATAAAAAGTACTTAATTATGTATTGTACAGTGATTTTCGTATAATGCAAAAAATATCCAAGTCACCTAATAGTCATATGAATATACCTTTTTTATTGTAAAAAATGATATTAATTTTTAAAGCATTTCTTACATTGTTTTTGTAATTTTCGATAAATTACTACAATTTAATTTTAACTTATTTTTACTAAACCAAGTTATAAATATGTATACAAAAACAAATCAAAATATACAGTTTAATAATACTTAATTGGTAGCTTTGATTTGATGCAAATTAAACGTAAATTAGTAGGTTCCGAGACTCTATATTTATCAGGAATTCAAACAATAAGTTCCTGATTTTCTATTCAATGTATGATTGGAATTATCGATTAATTTTGATTATAATAATCGTCCCTAAGCTTCGTATTATTTCTGATATGGTTTTGTAATTCACATGAGTGAATTATGTGAAAAGACCTGTGGAAAATATATAACTTTTTCAAAGAAATTATAAGTGTTCTATAAAAATTTGATTGTGTTATAATTATTCAGGATTTTTTTAAAAATTATTTTGTTATTATTTATAGATCATAATTTACTACATAGTGCTAAAACAGTTTTATATACATAAAAGTTTTAGTATATGAAATAAAAAATACGTATATTAATAAAAAAATCAATTCAATTTTAAGTAAAAAATTAACAATTAATACTACATACACTAATATGAATGTTATACTATAAGATATATTTGGTTAAGAAGGTGATATGGGATATAAGTCATTTCAAAGGGGTGACATATATTTATAAAAATTCGGAAAGTTAGACAAAATAGAAATTAAGATTAACATAGGACATTAAAAATCAAGTAAATATTAATATACTATTTAAGTATTTAAGTCGATAAAAACTACTCGTCTTGGATTAGTAAAATATAGAAACAAGGCCCACAATTTAACTAATTTTATCCTGGGATAAGTCCATTAAGTAACTAAAATAATAATTTGACATAATTATTATTTTTATATGTGTGTACTAAACACAATTTAAAAAAAGAAGATCATTACAAGTTCAGGCTGTAGATAACATATATTTTATTTAAATAAATTCCTCATTTATTTTTCATAAAGAACTTCCCAAAAATATTTTATTTAATCTATGGTTCATTTCGTTTTCTAAATAACATGTTTTGCCTACATAAAAGCGATTAGTTAATTAGTCAATTCAGAGAGTCAACCTTTTTTTTCTCTTTCTCTCTCATTATCAAACGTTTGGATTATCTGAACCTCTATTTAAAATATTTGAAATCACGTTAAGTTATACCCAGCCAAAAAATGGTGTTAGAAAATTAAAAACAAATAATTTCCTCTATGGTGTCATAATGAGATCAAAATTCTAATATTGTGAAACTATTCCCTGGTTAATATTAATTAAATTAAATTATAAACCAAAGAGTAAATTGTAAATATAAAATTAAGATTTAGAACAAAAAAAAAATAAGATGTACATTTATGTAATTGAATTCGATGCAAAAGGAATTTAAGTTTTAATGAAGCTATACTGTTTATAGCGGACAATTTGTACTCCATAATTAAATAAACTAAGAAACCATTAAATAACTAAGTCACTTAAAAATTAAGGAAAGTTATTTTGTGTGAATCAAAGACATGCTCTATTAGCTAAATTACCTTTAATGAATCCGCCACTAGTTTATGTCAACTATTTCTAGCCAGCATCCACACACTACTGTTAAGAATCACCGTCATAATTCATTCGTTGTTTGTCTTTCAAACAACCAATATCCGAATTTATTGCCTGAGGATGCCTCGTTTAGAGGCAATACGCGTGTCGCGTAATTGGTGACTTTTTTCGTGCATCAGTTGTTGGTGGAGACCGTGAGGTAATAACTGAAATGCGTGTCGCATGGCGGTTTTTCTTGCATCAGGTGTTCGATGGTGAAAGTGAAGTAATAATTGTAGTAGGTGGGCGCTGACCAGCAATAAGTGGCATGGACTCATGGATCATAGTGCATATAGTATCTAACAAGTTAGAAAATTGTATAAGTCACAATAATTTTAAGTGAGGAAAAGCTAGAAAAATTACTACATAAGTAAATTAAAACGTGAAATGATATTTAGGATACTTTTGTCTTAAACAATCTAATCGGATTGAAGACATACGTACGATTTTTACATAAAGACACGTGCTATTCTGAGTTTTAAAGTCGGCTTTGCCACTTTAGTCAAATAAAAATTATACAAAAGTTTACCTATGGATAAGGTCAAATATATGTATGTATATTATATAGAAACGAAAGCATTGGCGCGTACAAATTTCGGATGCTGTTAGAAATCCTCAAACTAATTCAAATTCAAGTCTTCTGTACCGTCGGAGACCATAAATTGTGTAGTACAAATTGTCCTTTCAGTATATTGATGTCTATTATAAGTTAGAATAGAGTTCCTGAGGACAGTCTGTCCGTGCAGGCCCACAAAAAGGATCAAACACCAAAACAGTAGTTATTCGTGGAAATGTTAGCGATTTGGCTTCGACAAACCGAATAGTTTTCATTTTATTCGATACTTTGTTACAGATTTATTATGATTTTGTACATTGTTTACAAAATATTTTAATGAAATTTTATTTCTTGTATTTTAATATAATGCTACGTGTAAATATTCCTATATTAAGATGGATATTTTAATGTTTTTTTCAATTGTTTCTTGAAGCCAGATACAATGACGTCCATGATCAAAGATATTTGTCTATTATATACCACAATTATTCATAGAAAACGATAAATATATGCGTACGAAACATGTATTCGAATATTTATAGGTTATAAATGAAAAGTAGGTTATTTATTGTATATAAATTATAGAATTAAGCCAACGGCGACAGAATAAAGTTAAAACTTAGAAGTAAATTCCAAAATTTTGGAATATTACTCGCATAGTGTCCAGTCCTTTATTGTCCAATATATTTTATGTATATTTCATGAAATGAAAGATAACGTGTTCATCTTTCCATTAATTATTATTGTCATCAAACCTATTATCTGTCGTGCGAACTTCTAAGTAATGAAATTCTCTTTCTGTATCTATGTTCCCAAATTTATTAATCAGAGGTGCAAGGAAAGTTTGAAAAGCACTTGAGTTTGCGTGTACCATCTTACAAGCCATCGCTGCTTTTTATCAGGCAGAACTTAGATCAAACACACTCAAGCCTCTACTTAATAAGAAAAATGACATCTTTTTAAAAAAAAAATCACATTCTACACGTGCAACTGCACTTATCAAATATAATACAAAAATCTACACTACCCCGTTAAAATACTCGTTAAGTTATTCAGATTTTCTCAGTTTCATATTGATCAACTACGTGTTCTTATTTTCATAGTTAATTAATAGTATTTAACCAAGAGTGTTTCGTAGTTATTCCTGTGTCTATTTCCATTTTATTCCAATTTCGCATATATATTTATCTGATAATTCACAAACCAAAAATGTACATATATGTTTTTTTATAAATTACACTAATAGATTAATATTAAAACTAAACTAAAATACAACTTAGAAATAAATAGATATAAATAACAAAAGGAAATCCTACGAATATACATTGTCTAGATTTTTATTTAAAAATAGTCCAATGTCGTTTAATCTGGATACAAGGACGTGTTTTTTTTGTGTTAAATTTGTTACAATTACAATTATATTCCAGTTGTTTTATTTCAAATATACTAATGTTTATGTTACACCAATTATACTTGTCACTGAATATTATATTACCTCACTTAAACCATTTATTTTACAGTACTTGAAAAAGTTTTGTTTTAAACTTAAAAAATATCACTCTATTTCTAAGATTATTTGACCAGTTGATAATATAGTTATGGAAATCCATATTTTATACGGCAGATAGATGAAAATTAGTAGAATAATTTCTATAATCATATTTTTCAGCCTTTTTCTGCTGTGCTGTTCAATGCTGTTCGCTTTTTTATCTATAAACTCACTTCCAGTATATAATTCTTCTTTATTCTGTGCTTATTTAAATCCACATTTGAACTGCAACTTTGATGACATCATCCACCCATCCCATTGTAAGATGTCTGACACTTCTCTCTTTACAAGAATAAACTTGCAGATTATTATCTAACAAAATCTTTCTCCGGAAATAAAAATTCTTATTTAGTTCAGCCAGCAAACTTTTTTTTTGACTTATAAGGTAAAACAGACCATACGTTTTTGCTATTTGAAATTATTGGCATATACCTCTTTATTCTAAGCCCTGTAATCTTAGACTTTATTTATATATACTATAAGCATTAATACTACTTACGCTATCTAATAATATATAATTGTATTAAAAACACATATGGATTATACAGGGTGTTAAACTCTTAGGCATTATATGCGTCTGAAATTAATTTCAAAACCATTTTGCGCTTCTTTCTAATGCTAGCTTTTATCTAATTTATTGTAAAATTGGTGTTCTTGTAAAATTCTATGGCTAAGGCACCCTAAAATATTCTGAACTATGTGTATTTAAAAAAATTCATCTTTTTTTTCATTTTATTGTCATATTTCAGTTTGTCATTTCATGATAACTTCAACAATTTTTTTATCCATGTGATTTACTTTGTATCCATGTGATTTACTTTGTATCCATGTGATTTACTTTGTATCCATGTCATTTTTGTTCTGTAAAAATAATAATTGAAAAGATTTTGAACAATTTGTTAAAAAATAGTTTTCTTTTTATTATGTTTTATATATGTAGGTAGTACTAACTATAGTTAATTATTAAAAAAATTGTGGAATTGTAAAATTAAGTCACAGAATGACAATGAGTGCCAGATGAATGTGATTGTATGTTAATGTTTCAATGTATGTTTAAATGTTAAATAAGTAACTGTTTAACACAATAAGTGAATGTATGTAAAATGAATGTACCCTGTATGGCTTCAATGACAATTATGAGAAACGAAATATAACGTTATTTTATATTAAAATAGAGTTTTATTTACAAAATTTACTTTTAACTTTAATATCTATACATATAAAAAAAAACTGTAACTGCTATATCTCTGTACAAAGGAGATATTGAAAATTAAATATATGAGAGATCTTTACAAGGTTAATTAAGAAAAGCAAGAAATATTTTCTTTTTACATTTTTGTTTGTCTATATGTTTGCACTCGCATTACGTAAACACTACTGGATGAAATGTAATGCGGTTTTACAGTTATCTCATACAAAGTAGAAGAAGAAGGGAAGACCCCTAGATATTGACAATAGTAAGTTACGAGCAGACGAAGTCGCGGGCATGAGACAGTGTTCAAATATATTATTTCTATTATTATGCTCTACCACATTAAAATATACAGTACAAAAAGTACAGCATAATATATGGCTCATTTAATTTGAAAATAAAATGTGTTATTACTCGAAATCCTTTTTTTTTAAATTAAATAAAATTTGTGTGAAATATATTACATTAAAAATAAATTTATACTAGTACTTTATCACATCTTAATTCCTAACGGGATATGCAGTTCTAAGACTATCGAATAATAGAGAATAAGATATATGTAGGTTGCCATTCCATTGTCTATGACAAGAATCCCCCGATTCACTTTTACAATCTGCGTGGGAAGAGAAGTGACTGGCACATTCTACGTTTTTCTTTCGCTTTCAGACCAGTATTGAAGGAATGCGTTTTGAAACAACGGAGTTCACCCGGGTATATGGTAAAATATGTATATGGTTACATACCACGCCTACTTTCATCTATACATATAATAAAATTGTAACTGAGCTATGTCTGTACATGGAAGATATTTGGGAAAAAAATATATAGAGACCCTTTATAGGGCCTATAGAAGCCAAAACGATTGTTTTTAGAATTTTTGTCTGTCTGTCTGTATGTTTGTACGCGCATCACACAAAAACTATCGAACGGATCTGGATGATATTTGGATAGCGAGGGACTATAACCTAAAAAGATAGGCTACTTTTTATCTCGGTAAATTGTACGGCTCCCGAGGGATAAAATGTATTGTAACCGAGTAAGGAACTGACGAGAAATATACGCGGGCGAAGTCGCGGGCATGAGCTAGTTATAAATATATTTGTTTAGAGATTTTCAGAACATTAAAGACAATATTTATTTTTTTCAAAGAAATATTTTCAGAATTACTTTTTAACCTTTTAGAATCAATACCTTATAACAGATCACAATTAGGTTCAACATCCTGCTAATATATAAATGTGAAAGTTTGTGAGGATGTATGTATAGATGGGTGGATGTATGTTCGTTATTTTTTCACTAGAATTTAGATAAAACTTTTCAGTAATATAGATTATATATCAAAATAACATATTGGCTACAGGCCAAATTCCACACGAGCGAAGCCGCGGGCAATAGCTAGTATTTTATATATTAACAAATTTATTTATACCTCTCACAATGTTTATAAACGAAATTGCGTCGAATTCCAATATGGCGTCGCTGTCAAAAGTTCGATGAACTCGATACGGATAAAGTTTGTTTGTTCTGTGTTCTGTCTATTCTCAAGTATTTTCTGAAACAAAGACTTTAATCTCCTAAGTAAAAGGAACACAGATTATTTACCTTTAAATCCAATTTGACGACCTCCGTGGTGTAACGGTTAACGTACTTGACTTACTCAGGAGGTCCCGGTTTCCATCCCCGGTCAGGTCGTGATGGAAAATAACCTTTTATTGATTGGCTAGGGGTTTGGATGTTTGTCTATATATGTATTTATTATAGAATATAGGGACAAATCACACAAATTGAATTAGCCCCAACCTAATTTCGAGACTTGTATTATGGGATAGTAACTCAATAACATTAAATTGTATAATAAAAACATCGTTACATATATAAATAAAGACCCAAGACCCGAGTCAATATGAAAAGATCATTTTCCATCATGACCTAACCGGGGATCCATCGCGGGACCTCAGTTAATTATGAAGTATGTCGAATATTGCCAACGAGTTCGATACTAAAAGATATTACAAACATCATGATATTTATATTTACTAAGAGCAAAATGTTCGTTTCATTTACAAATTTAATGTTTTTGAGTAGTCTCAGTGCTATTTTCTTAGTGCAGTGTTAATATTTCCAAATGATTGAACAGGCCCATTCATCCTGCAGGCTCATACAACTAGGAAATTACTACTCGTATTGACATTTTGTACATCACTTTTTTTCTTATACAAATGTAAATGTAGATGACATACTAGCTTTTACGCGCGGCTTTGTTCGCATCGAATAAAATAATAAAGTAGCCAATGTCACTCGACAGACCTTCAATTATCTGCACATAAAAAATCACACTAATCTGTTGCTCCATTTTGACGTGATAGACGGACAAACAAACACACTTTCACATTAATATTATTAGTATGGAAGTTTGGATGGAAATAAACTGAATATGCTTAGATGATGATCATTTTAGGCTAATATTACCCCTAACTTCTGCGTAGTTGGCTATAAAATGTTGAAGCAATATAGAGAGGTCAATCAGGGGTCAGCAAATAGCTTTGTAGCGTATAAAGGACCGTCGAGATTAGACCCCTCCAGCTCTGACTTAAAGAGTAGAAACTCTATATAATATCTGCGATATTAGGGTCAAATATTGATATGAAGCAATATTGGCTAGTAGAATTTAGGTACTTGACAAATATTTTAAAATAATTTTGTTAAGGATTGAAATTCAAACTATGTTCACTGATAAAGAACGGAAGGGCGGAAAACGTGAAGAAGTCTGCATAGTGGCTGATTGTTCCAAGTGTGTAAATAAATCTCACCGGTGAAGTTAGAAGTCAGAAGCCCCAAAGTATATACTTTATTATGGGATACTAACTCAACTATCGTAGTGGTATGAGCCGGCTGCATGTTTTTGCTAGCCTGAAGTATGAATGGGCCGGCTCGTCCTGGGCAGCACCACACTCCCACAGAAGACCGACGCCTGAATGCTCCGTATGCTCCGTCCGGTGAGTGGGAGAGCCGGAAGCCCAACTTCCCCGCCCTTCCCATTTGGAGAGGGCGGGGGCTTTTAAAAGGCCGGCAATGCTTCTGTGACCCCGCGGGTGTTGCCGGTGTATGGGCGGCGGTGACCACTTAATATCTCATGACCCGCTTTTTTTTTATAGAGGGAATCAAACGAGCAGGCGGGTCACGAGATGTGAAGTGATCATCGCCACCCATACACAACTGCAACACCCGTGGGGTTACATAAGCGTTGCCGGCCTGTAAAAAACCTCCGTTGAGCCTACTCGTTTGCCTCCCTCTTACTTTTAAAAAGTATGCTATATTTTCTAATAGATGTATATGTACACACATATATATGTATGTATAAACGTCCTAGGCCCAGGGAAAACACAAAATTATCATTTTTCATCGTGATCCAACTGAAGATCGAACCTGTCTCTAATTGGCTATTATTGTGTCGTAAAAAATATATTTTCTGTCGAATTAATAAATTATTTTCGATAAATGAGGCATATATCTAGGGTTCAATCAAGTCTAAGAACTAACCGCTAAACTTAAAGTTACTTATAGAAACAGGCACATTTTATAATCTACACATATGTATATACGACTACAAAAATAATCAATCTTTTCTAATAATTTCCAGAAGAACTGATTACAGTGTGTTAAGGTTAACTTTTGCTAATTAAATTAATAAATCTATATTTTTTGACGTTAACTTACAGAAATAATAATCGTTTTTCACAAACACAATGATCACAAAATTTTACAAACCAGGCAATTTTTTCGTTAAGGTAAATCTATCATAAGAGAGTGCTCTCAACTGCTCTGTTCCATTTGACTATAAATTACTTATATCCATAATAATAATATATCATTTACATGTATAATACTGACATATATGTATATCTAGAATCTATCCTTCATAGTCTATTCTCCTGTCAGAATATACAAAAAGCCTTTCAAAGTTCCGAATAAATTAATAAAACGTGAACTAACAATTGTTTTCTGTTTCAGGTAATAAATCAGTCTGAGTGAAGTCGCGCGTTTCTCCCAAATTATTCTACGTACGGTGAGTGTTTACGAGATTGGAGACAAACACGGCTCAGATATCCTACGTGTTTCTTTCATTCGCTTCCAAACCACGCATACGGCTACGCATTCTTCTGGATACATCAAATTGTAGAGAAAGATAAATCAATATATAGAGACAAATCATACAAAGTGAGTTAGCCCCAAACTAAGTTCGTATGTACTAACTCAATGATATACGTATAACAGTAGTTTTGTGTGACGCGTATACACATACAGACAACAATTCTAAAAACAATAGTTTTGGCTTCTATTGGCCCTATATAAGCCCCCTATGTACTTCTTTCTTAAATGTCTCTCATGTACAGACATGCTCTGTTACAATTTTATTATATGTATAGATGTCGAGTCTTGTGTTATGGAATACTAATTAAAGGAAAAAATTATTAATCGCCTCATAGTCCGATCGTATTCCCAGATGCGTCGACTACTTAAAAAAACTAGGTGATTCGATGGGGTTCCCTACGTACCTGCGAAAGACTTAACGTTGATAAATTAATACTTTGACAATCTTGCAGCACGTTAATAATTAATTATTAACTCTCTTGCATCGAATTGCCTTCATATTATTGGCTTTTTTGGAAAGAACCACATTTCAACAACTTTTGGGTTTGTCAATTTTTACTTCGAAAAAATCAATACATTGCCCGTAATATATTGAGGTTACTGGGTTTATACACAGAGCCACTACTGACCAACCTCCGCTATAGACTATTGAGTGATTAAATCGGTATGTAAATTACAGACATCAACTTAGGAATTTATTTAAATCACATCGACACACTTCCAATCGAACGACTGCATGACTGAAATTATTATTTTTATCTGACTATCGGACGTGGATTGATTTAAAAATTTGCGTTTTTTTTATGTCAGAGGGAGGCAAACGTGCCAAAAATAAGTGCTGGTTCTCCACTTACTAGATGTTATCTGAGTTACTTTTCAATAATTTTATGACATCATTCAATGATTCATAATTTAATAGATTAAAAAGTTAATTTTTGCCCTTAATACGCAATGCTAAAAAGGTAAATCTCCTTGACATATGTATATCTACAGGGTTCCGACAGGTAAAGTACCCTGAAGATTTTCGCTTATCCCCATAACTTTCCCGTTTCGCCCCGATTCGCTTTCCCTACTTTTCTCTGCCATTACCCATAATAAAGATAATTTCTTTCCATTATAACTGTAATATCTTATTTTTGTGGCTCAATTTCGCGAGAAATTATTATATTCGGTAACAAAAATATGGATTTTAACCCTTTTATTATTATAACGTGGTTATGCCCGCGACTTCATGCACGCTGCAGGCAATTACTATGTCAAAATCTTTGAGCGAAATGTCGTATATTTTTTCTTGTTAGTTTAATTAGAATAAAACGTAGCTTTATTATCACTACATGGTATAAAACAAAGCCGCTTTCTGCTGTCTGTCTGTCTATATATGATTAGATCTTTAAAACTACGCAACGGATTTTGTTCCGATTTTTTTAATAGATAGGTGATTCAAAAGGAAGGTTTTCAAACCTATACGAAGCCGGAAAATCCGAGGAAAAATCTCATCTAAATAATTTTTAACCCGGACCTACAGACAGTAACGACGGTTACCTACTATAAATTATATCCCTCGGGAACCGTACATTTTTCCGGGATAAAAAGTAGCCTATCTTTTAATCTAGGTTATAGTCCATCTCTGTGCCAAATTTCATCTAGATCTGTTTGTTAGTTTTTGTGTGATGCGCAAACATACAGATAGACAGACAAAAATTCTAATAACAATCGTTTTGGCTTCTATAGGTCTTACAAAGAGCCCCTATATATGTTTTTCTTTCATATCTCCCATGTACAGACATAGCTCAGTTACAATTTTATTATACTATGTATAGATATTGGAAACGGGTGAATAATTATGCAATGTCGCTTGCTTTATCTGTGTAGCTACATAATAAGATAAAGTAAAATACGAAAGTTTTCCAATTAACTGGTCAAGGTCGCAGGAAAACGCTGAAATAATGGCGATGAGATAGCGATCATTTCACATTTGATATCAAGTAAGGATCATCCACGAATACGAGTCAGAAACAGTAACTGCTTACTGGATAACAGATGGCTACCCAAAAAAAGACTTTATTTAACGCGATTTGCATTGGGGTTTAATTCAGACGCGTAATTTACGTGCGGACAATTTACGTTTTTTTCCCGGAGTTATTACCGAGCCATTTGCGAACATTCGGGGTTATTCGGCACTTCGGGTCATTCCGACACTCTGGGGTTATTCGCCACTCTTAATTTACGGTCTATCGCTCAGTTTTCGGCGTCAAATATCGTGTAATGGGGGCTCGTTATGGCCAAATTTATTCGCTTTATCAGATTTTTTTTGGTAGGAAATTTTTAAAATTATTCAATACATTAAATGCGGTTGGTTTATTTTTTGAACGTAAAGAAAATGGTAGCATTTTCGTTTTTCTTTCAACGTACTTATCAGTCGAGATAGGACAAAGATAAGTAAGAGGAAAATTGAATCAGTTATTTAAAGTAATGTCTGTAAAAGGTTTGTGAGAACAGTCGTATTTACATTACCTTTTATAATAAATATTTTTAATTATTATAAATAAAATCACAAATTTTATTTAAAAAGCATTCTTAAGAACACAGTATTTATGAAAAAAGTTATCTTTTTTTATGAAAGAACAGGAGGGTCACGTGATGTTAAGTGATCACCGCCTCCCATAGACACCTGCAACAACCGGGGGATCACATAAGCATTGCTGGCCTACATTCTTAAATACAGATACAGTATTTTACCTTTACTATTGTCAATATCTCGGGTTCTAGCAGCTTATCAACGCTGTTATTTTAAGTTAAATATTCTACAATACAACAGTGTAAACCGCATCAAATTCCATCCAATATTCGCGTAATGGGCCTACGAACATACAGACAGACAACAATTAAAAAAGTTCTGATAGATTCTGTAGGTCCTTAATTGACCCACGTATTTTTTCCCTTAATATCAACCATGTGTATGGTGACCATGAGGCAAACGAGCAGGCGGATTACGTGATGTTAAGAGATCACCGCCGCCGGCCTTTAAAAAGCTTTTAAATGCCGGCAACACCTTTAGAAGTCGTGCCTTCGGCTCTCCCACTCACCAGACGGAGCATGGCAGCTGATAGCCGCTATTCAGGCGTCGGTCTTCTGTGGGAGTGTGGTACTGCCCTGGACGAAACGGACCATTCATGCTGCAGGCTAAAAAAGCATGCAGCGGGATCATACCACTACGAAATAGTTTTATTATATGTATAGATTTAGACAATTTTTAGAGTCTGCTTTGTATAAGCGATTACACACATATTAATAATTATAATAGACACACTTTTAAATTACTGTACTATGTTATATCCAGAACCTAATGGGAGATAAAGTAAGCTCGCTTCACTCGTTAAATAACTACAGTGAACTGAAATAATTTGAACATGACTCGGTAATTCGATTATTGGATAAGTTTAATTGGTAAGAAAAATAAAACGAGCTTCAATGAAATATAAAAATGAATTTGAACATTCTTGAAAATTTTTTACTTGATACACAAAATTCTTTCATTTTCAACAAATAATAATGTACTATTTTGAGCGAAATATAATAAACAAATTATTTTATATAAATTAACTCCCTTAAAGTTACGAAAGTTTTTCCATTAAAAGCAACCCTACCTTGAGCAATAAACATTTCAGCAAAGCTCAGTCCACAATCCTACGACATTGTAATTGTTACGGCTTATAACGTATTGGATACAGAGGAATTTGGTCACAAAAAAGGTGCAACTTTGTCACATTTGCTCATTAGAAGCAAAAAGGAATGAATAAAGTATTTTAAGGCCAGCCTTCCAAATAAATTATTTTTTTTAAAGTTATAATAACTTTTTGTAGTGGTATAAGCCTGAATGAATGATGGGACGGCTCGTCCGGGGAAGTACCACACTTCCACAGAAGACCGACGCCTGAATGGCGGTTACCAGCCGCCATGCTCTGTCTGTTAATTGGGAGAGCCGAAGGCCCAATTTCCACGTCCTTCACATTTAGGGAGGACGGGGGTTTTTTATAGGTCGGCAACGTTTCTGTGACCACACTTTATGTATGAAGAAAATGGCGGTGATCATTTAATATCACGTGACCCGCCTGCTCGTTTGCAAAAAAAAAGCAAAATTATTGTAGTATTATTACCGAAGCTGAGGTCCGTTTAAAATAAAACTACAAATTAATGTTCAATTTTATAAAAACAATTAAAAATTCAGTACTTTAATTTAGGTTCACATATTTACCTATACAATTGTGAGCCGTAATTAAATTTCATCGTTCCAGTTACTTCATTATAAAGTGCATCTGACAGTTGGACAGGACATACACAGACAGCGCAATTAAATTCGTACATAAGGATTCCTCATTTCGATATTGACTCTCAACAACATTGACTGTACATGCACTATGCTCTAGAGTAGAGTTTTTATTCCTATGTCATTACAAAGATAGACCAAGATTAACGACCACCGCGGTGTAACGTTTAACGTATCTGACCCCTACTCAGGAAGTCCCAGGCTCGATCCCAGGTCCGGTCATGAAGGAAAATTACGTTTTTCGGATTTGCCTTTATTTTATGACAGAGGGAGGCAAACGAGCAGGCGGGCCACGTGATGTTAAGAATCGCCGCCGCCCATAGACACCAGCAACACCCAGGAGGTTACAGGAGCGTTGCCGGCCTAAAAATATGTAGTTATTATAAAATATCGTATCGTTTAGTTAGTATTCCATAACACATGTCTCGAACTTACTTTGGGTGGGGCTAACTCAATCTGTGTGAATTATCTCTATATATACTTATTTATTTATTAACTAGCTAATGCCCGCGACTTCGTCCGCGTAGATTACTTAGTACTACTGCAATAAATTATATCCCTCGGGAACCGTACATTTTTCCGGGATAAACAGTAACCTATCTTTTACTCTAGGTCATCGTCCATCACTGAGC